>CH002344.1:1627293-1638864 GCA_000149265.1 Ciona savignyi
ATTCGTTGTAGGGTATTAGGTTCGAAACCGGTCCGTAGCTAGTCAATTGTATTCTTGGGCTTTCGCAAAACTAAGTCAGTATCGGTGTCTTTGTAAGTGTACATGTGTGGCTGGATAGATTGCACTGCTAATGCATCCCCTTTTAGCTGCAAGGTTGTGGAATTGCAACTGGTAGCTAGCAAGCCGGTTGTGTCATTGGGAAAGGCAGTTAATAGTCATTACCCTAACCCAGTGGATTAATAGGTTGTACAATACCTGCCTCTTAATCATAAACAACACACTACAATATCTTCGGTAACTTGACAGTGGGTAGGAGGTGATATTAGGATTATCTGGTTAATAACACCTGCGTTTTTCTATTCACAGAGATAAAATATGTATATTTTTCATAAAGAAAATTGTGTGCAATCGTAGGGTAGTCTAAGCAAATATGTAAGGAGAATTGAGATGTTTTGTCATAAAGGACAAAAAAAATTACTGTTGTTATACAGGTAAAAGTGTGTAAAATGCTGGTTTATTCTATTGTATTGGTTTTATTGTTTTAAATCAATAACTAATTGAACTGAGACGCTAACGCAAAACGACAACGGAACCGATTAACTTAACTTAGCTTTTTTCAACAATAAGCAAGCTATTTCTAGAATAATAGAAAACCTAGTTTAAACAGAAACAAAGCACAACATAAAGGTAAATGTCAAAACAAGGGCAAAAATACAAGGACCTAAATAGCAAAGAAGACACACAATCTTTATCCTTTTCACAGCCATACATATTAATCTATAATATCATCCCCATACATATACATTTCAGGCAAAGTCTTACCGGAAGAAAATATTCACAAGCTCGGAGACATGCCACTGGATAGCGCTAGCAACCCATCCACTCTTGCTCCTATAATAGAGAAACACTCGGATGAGTTTCCTCCTCTTCTCTCGGAGCAGGAGGAGAAGAAGGAAATGAGCAGCCAATCAGGAGCAAGTGAGGATGAAGAGTGGGATACAGATGAGAATGGAGAGAGTGATAAGGAAGAAGGCAAAGATGTGAGAGAGAAAACGCCTTTTTTGTGTGTTTTTGAAAAAGTGTGTTTTTTAATCAGTTATTGTGTTTAAGCAAATTAAATTATTAGTACAATAAAAGTGTTGCAAAAAGTACAAAAAGTGCTAAAAGTGGTATTTCAGTTTTCAATCAAAAAATACATAATGACCCACTCCAGACGACTTGGTCATTATTATTGTCATAATCTGGATATTATGACGATACAAAATCTTTAACTAGGTTAGATAAACACACATGATCCATCGGACAAAATGAAATAATATAAATCCAACTTTTAACATAGAAATGTCCGACCGGTTAGTCTGGTGGTTTAGTGTGACACCTTTCAACCGAAATGTTGTAGATAGGAAACTGGTCACTAGCTAGTCAGTTGTGTCCTTGGGCAAGGCATTTAACAGACATTGCCTTAACCCAGATAATTAATGGGTTTCACCAAATTAAAGAAACGTGTCTATCATGCACAATACACTGCAATAGCTCCGGTAACCCGCCCGTGGGCACGAAGTAATCAGACGACCGTGTGTTAACCCCCATGGTTTTCCCATTCACGGGGATAAACATGAATATCCTATCCTAAATACAAAAGAATCTTCTCTCACAAACACTGGATTCCAACTTTCACAAATCGCAGACAACGGAGGACGGTGCAGCTACAGAGAGGTCGGAAGGTTCGATCACAACGAACGGATTACGCCACGTACCTTGCGCCGAGGATGAAGACTTCCAGAAAGCTTTCGATAACATGATGGTGGGTGGAACTTGCTATGTGGTTACGTGCGAGTACATACATGTGTTGGGTGAATTGTAAAGATTAAACTAGTTTAAAATTGCAGAGATTTATTTTTTTAGATCGTACAAATTTTTGGTTTATCTCAGAGATTTATCTAGTTTTGTCTTTTCAATATATAGAGGCTTATATAGTTTTAAATCGGAGGGATTTTATTGGTTTTAAATTATGCAGAATTATGCTCTTGATTACAGCTGAAACTGCCAATAGGCAAATTGTAGGAAAATATAAAGTCAAAGGAATGTAATGTGATTTAGGACTTTAGGAGTGTTTGTTTTTTTCCTCATTTAGTATTTTGCCTATACAATTTAATTTTTACTTATTACTTATTTTCAATAAATATTCTCAAAGTACAAAAACGCAGGAAGTACTTGTTAATACAATAAGACGTTTAGGAATGTTTCTTTCCATTGGAGATAATACATATTTTAAAACGTTTTACTATGAAAAAGTATTGTATTTGGATTCACATTTTTACTTCATTAATTTTTACTTAATATACTTAAAGTGCATAGAATCTGAGTATTTTAGCTTTACTTTACTAATTCCCTTTACTCTCTTAGGTCGAAAGTATCCAGTCACGCAACCTAACGCAAGTTGTCCAACACGACATGACAGTTCCCGTCAACGTGCGTAAATCGATTCTACAGGAGCAATCGAAGCAGAAGGACAGCTCAATCAAGTAAGTTCCATCATATACACAGGAAACTTTTTGAATTTTGGCTATAATGATACCAGAGACGGGTAAAAGGAGGGTAAAGTTTTTATTTTATTTTTGGCAATAATTTAAATTCTTCACATTATTTTTACACTTGTCAATTTTTTTCTTGTTTTTTAGGTAAATTTTTGAATCCTACATTTTTCTATTATTTTCTTGTTTCGTTGATTTATTGATTTTCTAATTTTTTTATAATTTACAATTAACTCTTTCCCTCCCAACTCGCCATATATCGCGAGTTGGTGGTAAAACATGGCATCCCGACTGTACATAAATGGGTGCAAATCTAAAAAACGATTTCTCCGCAATGCGTAATGGTAGAGACCTCAGCTATGGCTCATTCGATCAAGGAAACCCTATATTTTATTCTCTGTGATTATCGTGGAGAAATATTAAAAATGCGAGGAGTGATAGCCTTTCTTTTTCAAGGCTTCGCCTCTTATTTCTATCGATTTTACACGAATTTACACGTGACTAACTCAGCCAATAGGAGTCATGTTAACTTGCAGAGAAGCTCTTTTTGTCAAGCAAGTCTTTCTTTACATTCTCTGTGAATTTCGTGCCGTTGAGATAAAAAGGAGAGCGTTGGTGACGTTTTCGCAGCAGGCGGTTATGCTTCGTGTTCACCAAAGCATGAATCCAGCTGGGCCTGCTGAGCGCACGATAAAGAAAAAGGCGGCGAGACTAGCTAGTTCGGTGTGCCCTGCTTTGAAGAATATTGGATATAGTATTTGCGTTTGTTTGGTTTTGTATGCCCTTTTTACACTTCCTTCACTGTTCTTTTTTATACTTTTTACTATTTTAGTTCTACAAAACTAAAAACTTCAATGCGTTTTGGTTCAAGTTTTCATAATATAGTCAGAAAAAAGGGAAATTTCAATTACAAATAGTAAAAAAAACTACTGAAGATAGAAATACAGTTCGAATTTTCCTGAGTACAAAAACTATTAGACAATCTACATTCCAATTTTCATCTCATTTGGGCATTCCAATAATAAGTGAGTATTTCGTTTGTCAGTGCACCTCAAATTTTTCAAAGTCGAGCAGAATTTTCTTTGCATAAAAAGTGGTGTTCACTAAAGTTTACATAATATATTCTTTATTAGAGGTAGATTTTAGATGTGCAGCTTGTTTAAAAGAGGGATAAATTATCTTTCCAACCATACTAAATATTAAATCATAGCATAAACTTTAGAAAAACTGTGCTAATTTGAAAATGACTAAAAATTGTAAAAAAACACTGCGGGACAGCATGTTTGAATTAATGCATTTGGCCGGGAGTGAAAGAGTTAAAACTTGTTTTTGAGTTAGTTGCTTGGTAATTCTTATACAATATAATTTTTATAAAACAATTCTGTATTGTCAGTATGGAAAAATTAGGTAAATCGGTCTAACTTTAAAGTAAAAAAGGTAAAAATAAGTAAAAATAGTAGAAATAATGAAAAATTGGTAAAATAAGTAAATGTGGTAAAAATAAGAAAACAAATGGTAAAAAAAGGTGAAAAACGGTAAAAATAAAAAAAATTAAAAAAAAATTAGTGATTAAAGTCATTTTGTTATTAACTATTTTAACACCAGAAAAGGCTAAAAAAGGGTAAAGTTTTTTATTTTATTTCTGATAATTTAAATTCTTTACATTTTTTTTACACTTGTCAATTTTTTCTTGGTTTGTTGTTTATCTTTTGGTTTAAAATGGTGAAAATTTAATTAAAGTTTGTTATTATTGAAAATCTACAATATTCTTGCAAATCGCCAGGTTTGCGCTGCTCACCCGCAAGGGGAACAAACCAACACTAAAACCTCTTCGTATCCCAATCTCCGAACACCTGGCTGCCGGGTTGCGGGATCGAAGCCAGGCTGAGGAACGTCGGAAGCAAGAACTGAAGCAGATCACGCTGTCGATCAACGAGCGGCAAGTGGAAGAAGAGCAACATCAGATCGACACTGCGTATTACTCCAAGTTAGATGGATGTTGTTTAATAATTATTTCACTGACTTGTCTAAACACTCTTTTTCAAACAAGCTTAGTTTCGAACTCATAATGACCTATTATCGACACCACATATTAAATATTACTCCAAGTTCGTTGGATTTGGTTTGAATTATTATTACTCTCACTTGTCCAAGCATTTTTTTTAACCGAGCTTAGTTTTGAACCCATGATGGGTCTATCTAATCGATCTAATCCACCCCGCAATTTTAAATATTACTAGTTAAATTTCTTCATGCTGTTTAAAAATTATTTTTTTAACGGTCATTGACTTGCTTACCTGCTCTCTTTTTAACCTGGCTTAGTATCGAACCCATGATAGGCTCGTCAATAAGTCTGTTCACTTTTACCATTCAGCCACACAACGTTTCACTACTATATAACTTGTTTTACCGGACATATTGATCCAAGTTCGATGGATGTTGTTTGAATTATTATTCAAAGTTGGAAGAATGTTGTTTGAATTATTTCAATGACTCGTCCAAGCACATTTTTTAGCTCTTATTAACCGAGCTTAGTTTTGAACCCATAATGACTCATTATCAACACCGCATATTAAATATTACTAGTTGGATTTATGCTATATAAAAATTATTTACCATAACTCTAACTTGCTTATCCACTAGTTTTTTAACTTGGCTTAGTTTCAAACCTATGATGGGTCTATCTAATCGACCCGGCATATTAAATATTACTTAAACTTAGACGAATTCTGTTTAAAATTTATTTCCAACGGTCACTGACTTGCTTTCCTGCTCTTTTTTAACCTGGCTTAGTCTTGAACCCATGATGTCTCGTCAATAAGTCTGTTCACTTTTACTATTTAGCCATGCAACTTTTCACTACTGTATAACTTGTTTTACCAGACATTAGTTTTGAACCCATGATGGACCCATCACTAAGTATGATTTTATATAGAAATCTGATATCAATGTGTTGTATTAACCCTTCGGCCATTTTTTCTTACCAATATCATTTTTTTACTGAGCCAAGTTTCGAACCCATACCATGATGGGACCGTTACTCGAACAGTTTTTGTATAAGAGTATATGTATCAGTCGCGTTAACCATTCGGCCACATGACCATACTCTTACCAACACTTATCCAGTATAACAGCCATGTTTATCACAGAGCGCCACCTGCCAATCTGAATCGTGAAAGACGACCGAAATATCAACCACCAAAGGGTGCACCAAACGCTGACCTTATTTTCAACTCTGGCGGGAGGTTGGTTGGAACTTGTTTTTAGGGATTCGTTTTTCATTTCACAACACAACCTCTCTGAATGATCGTCAAATCGAAATCAAATGATTAACCAAAGTCATTGGAAAGATAAAACTCATTACTGATTTTGTGACGAATTAAATAAAGGCGACTAAATAATAAAATAGAATCACTACACGTTTTTCATTTTCGTAAATGGGGAACGCAAGGGGACATATTATGGACAATTATCAGATTACTCTTTTCTCACCATAAGGCTACCGTAGCTTTTGTATTGTGTTGTATGTGTTTAAAACGTTCTCAATGCCTTGCCCAAGGACACAACTAACTGGCTAGCGCCAAGTTTCTAAGTTAGGATAGGAGAGGATAGGATAGAATATGATATTAATGTTTATTCCCGTGAATGAGAAAACCAATGGGGTTAACACACGGGCAATCGTCAGATCACCTCGCGCCCACCGTCGGGTTACCGGAGCTATTGCAGTGTGTTGTGTATGATAGAAACGTTCCTTCAATTTGGTAGAACCCATTAATCCAGGCAATAAGTTCAGGCAATGTCCGTAAAGTGCCTTGCCCAAGGACACAACCGACTAGCTAGCGACCAGTTTCGAATCTGCAACCTTTCGATTGAAAGGCGACGCACTTAACCGCCAGACTAACCGGACGGACATCCATACTTCTCAGCCACATTGCAAAACCAATCCACCTAAATTAAATGTTTTGTTTTTAGTCGCCGTTGAAAATCGAATGACGTATTTTTGTTCAAACTGATCTTTGGCCAAGCGAAATCTGACCAATTACGATGTGTCTGAATAAGCGTTATCCAATCTATTGTTGTACTCGCATGGAACTGAAATATCCAACACAATGCTTTGTGATAAACATGGCTGCATAAATATAAAAATAATGCGTTTTATAATGATTAGTTTGATGTACATATTCATGAACTTTTTAAAACAAATGATTATAAAAAGAAAAAATTTAGATTTTTTTACTGAAAACTAAAATAAAAGTAAGGCTGTTAATGTCAGGTCTGAAATTAATTCCTTTCATTTTTGCCAAAAAATCCTTATTTTGTATTAACATTTTAGTTGTGTATTCCCTTCCTAATAATGCAAAACACCTGAAAATTTTGGCCATTAACTGCGTTTGTTTAATCTGATGGATTGCCTTTCAGTTTCTCTTTTTGTTATATTGTGCATAATGCTGTATATATGATGCTATTCTTGGTTAAATGGTGTGAATTTATCGCGTTGTTTAAAGCAAGCTAAGTTCTAATGCGGTGTATGTTGTTTTGTAAATACAATAAGTTTCAAATCTTCGGATTAAAAAAAATATTAACTTCAAATTTAGAAGAAAAATATGTAGCCGACAGATTATTCTAGTGTTTAAGTGCGTCGTTGCATGTACGAAACTGGTCGCTAGCTAGTCAGTTGTGTCCTTGGGCAAGGTACTTTACGGACATTGCCTAAACCCAGCGGATTAATTGGTTCTACCAAATTAAAGGAACGTGTGAATCATACACAACACATTACAATAGCTCCGGTAACCCGACGGTGGGCGCAAGGTAATCTGACGATTTCCCGTGTGTTAACCCCCTTGGTTTCCCATTCACGGGGATAAATATGAACATCCTATCCCAGTGGTTCTCGATCTTTTTGATCTCGTAGCGCACCCGAGACCAATTAAGAAACGAACGTGCGCACTTTGCACGGGGAGTCAAAATAATATGCTAAATACTCAAATTATTGTTTCTTGAGCGCCCTTGGTTTTCGAAAGGTGATGTAGAACTAATGTTACAATGGAAAAGAACTAGACACTAACCAATTAGTTGTTTACGATTTATGCACCTTCTGTCGTAAATTTACGAAATGCAAGTTTGGTGCACCTAGAAGACTCATGTGGCGCACCCTTTTGAAAAGCAATGTCCTATCCTAACCCGATTAAAAAAAATTAATTAAAATAACCCAGAAAATACCCCTATATATTTCGAAACTGGTAAGGATTATTCACTTTAAATTGTAAAGAAAGTTTATATAAATAAAAAAACACCCTGACTACCCCAAGTTACAACGAAAAATCCTCTACGGTCGAACTAACCGCATAAGCGTCATCTATTTAAAGTTTATTAACTGTTCGAGCACGAATTATGCAAAATATTTTTGCTTGCCGCAGTAACTGTTCGGTCGGTCAGAAAGAAATACAATCAAAACCCATTGATTGCTAGTCGTCTCTTTGGCAAAGGTCCTTAACGTAATCCCCTAGATCTTTTTTACTTGGGTAAAATTCGAAACCACGAAAGACTCGCCCCTAAGACCGTTTTTGCATAATTGGTGTATGTTTCGGTCGAGTTAACCATTTGATTACGCGCTAGCTACAGAATTCCGTAGATCGATTGGTTAAACGTAAACTCAAGCAATGTTTCTATTACATACAGAACATACTGAAATAATACTTTGCCCGATAGTGAGTGGGCGAGTAGTTTTTTAAAAAAATTGTCCCGTGCCACTAACCATTCCAGGTGATTATTTTAAAAACGCGTTTACCCTTTTCTGTTTAAAACTCCCCTGTTTTCTATAAAAATAAATTGGACAAGGGTAATCCCCACACGTCTTCATCATGGGTAAATGCCGCAAAACAAATTTGCAAGTTTTTAGGCGACTTGTTTTTTTGGTTTATGCCATTTAATTTTTTTTGTTATTAAACTAAAAGAAATTGGTTGGTATTTTGTTCTGTGGCGGTCTGTAAAAAACGCAATGGTTGCGGAAGCGAAACCAGGTTAACCAGGCCACAGCCAAAATGGTACTTCGGCAAGGCACTTGACTTAGCGGACATTGCCTGAACTCGGTGTATAAATGGGTGTAACCAAGGCTGAAGAACTGCCTCAAACACATAGAACACACCTCAAATAAAGAGATTTAAAATTAAAACAGTTTTTTCTTCGTACAAACACTAGGATAGGATATTTATGTTTATCTCCTTTAAATAATGCAAGAGTCGTTAACACAAAGAAAATTACCAGATTACCACCCATGTGTTGTGTATGACTAAAGACATTCCTTAGGCCATGCACTAACCTACCAAGCTATCGGTAAAACAACACAAGGTCTGTCAAAAACTTATGCTTTTTAGACTAGCAAATAAAGTCTGTAATCCAGACCTTGGCTGGCACCTGGTATAGGGCAACACTGAAAGAAAGGAAAGTACTCACTAAGACTCTGAAAGCAAACTCTAACCCTGCCCCAAGCACAATCAATTTCAAAACTAAACCTAACTTTAGCCCGAGCCCTTACACACCCTAATGTCATAATATTCTTTTTAGTGACCAGTTTCCTACTTCCATCTTACCCTTTTTAGTTCCCTTGGCTGAGAGACCAGTGGGTACATAACTTGTATAAGGTTTTGTGTCATCACAGTTAAGCATTATAAAATTATTACTACTACATTATGGGTGCCTCTAAATACTACAGGATCGCTTGGATCACTTAGATTGCTATGGAAAGTAATTCTAACCCTATCCCAAACACTAATCTCAACCCCAGAATTAAGTTTATCCCCAACCCTAATATTAATATCATGGCTTTTGTAATTACGAAGTATAGTAAGCGCTCCATGCGATCCTGTAGTATTTAAAGGTACCGCTATATTATACCCTTAACTGTGTTGTGGATTAATAAAAATGCAACTTTGGGCAAGTAAGATAGAATACTAATGTTTATCCTTGTAGTTAAACAATGCAGGACCAGTATATGACTAATAAGAAAGTCTGTACCTGAAATTTCTTATTGACAAAATTATTTTGCCCAACTAACTAAGGTTTTATTTAAATTGTAAAATTAAAAGTTTAAATCTGTCTAAAAATTCCAGCATTAAAGAACGAAAGTAAAATGACATGCATGCTGTTTGAAGTTTTCTTCACCTATATGCTATAGCCCAAAAATTAGTCCATACATCTTTATATCTGACCCATCACCAATTTTCCAGTAGGTCCTGGTCCCAGTGAACACTTCTTTTACAAATATACCCAGGATCTTTTTTTGACAAAATGTTTGGTTTTAAGCTCATTTTTTTTTGGCACATCAATATTCATTTTATACTTCTTAAAATATTTATCATTGAAATCATCTTGTTAAGCATTTGCGTCAAATAGCATGTCACTTAATGGACATCTTTTGGACCTAGTGGATTAAAAGTTTGTACTAAAACTAAAAGAACGTTTCATGCACAATACATTGCAATAGCTGCGTTAACCAAATGGTAAGAGGGGAAGTTATCTGACCATTGCATGCGATAATCCCATTGCTTTTTCCATTTAAAGGGAGAAAAAAATGTATATATCATATCCATTTGATTAGTAAATATAAGCAACTTTTATACACCTAACTTTTGGTGTTATTTATAATGGTATATGTTTAAGCATAGCATTCTTTTGGCTAGAAAAAAAAGAGTCCTATCTGTTTTGGATTTTCATTTGAATCAGAAAACACGTCATTTTTGGGGTTTGATTTCAAATAAAGGTGTCCAGTAGTAATGTCTAAAATTAGGTACAGTGTTTTTATGCAAATAAGTACCGGTAAGCTGTCAACATGGCGGACCACAACAAACTATATAAAGACAAGGAATACTGGGACCATCGATATGAAAACGAGGATTCATACGATTGGTTTAAAAGTTACGACGACTTTAAAAACGTTTTAAAAGATCACATGGACAAGAATGACAAGATTTTGATCCTGGGTTGCGGAAACAGCCCATTTAGCCTCGATTTATACAAAGATGGGTATAAAAATGTGACAAATGTTGATTACTCTATGGTCTGCATTGAAAATATGAAGCAAAAATATCAAAATCTTTCTGAAATGAGTTGGTATGTTATGGATATAACTGATCTTCAATTTGAAGCCTTCATGTTTGATGTGGTTATTGATAAAGGGACATTGGATGCTCTATTAGTCGAGGAAAACGATGTTTGGAATATAAGTGAAACTGCTTTTGAAACGATGGAAGCAGTTTTACGCAATGTTTCAACGGTTTTAAAAGTTGGCGGGCGTTTTGTGTCCATCACATTTTCACAACCCCATTTTCGGAAAAAGATTCTCGCGCGTTCGAAGTTCAATTGGGACGTACAAACGTTTTCAATTGGAGATTCGGGTTGCTTCGAGTATTTTCTGTATGTGATGACAAAAGGAAAAGAACTTTCAAAGGAAGACAAACAGTTCGAATTAAAAAGCAAACAATCGAGATTAGAATTTTTAAACCCAAAGTTAAATTCCCGTCATCAGTTGGTTGATCATCAAGAAACAGCAGATGAGTTTTTACGAAGTTTTGAAGTTTAATATCCGCTATATTTATTAAACATATCCTTTTTTAATGACGTGTTTTAACGACTGTTCGGTTTACTGTCTTTTCCTGTTTTTGTGTCGTGATTTTATTCTTTTGTTATTTTTAAATACTGGGGCAAAAATGAAATAAACTAACTAAAACTAATATTTTTATATTTGAAGTGCTTGTTTTATTATTAGGATTGTTTTTATTTGAATTATATTGGATTCTACAAATTTTAGAATCAATGATATGAAATCTTTAATTTTGAGCTACCTTGTTTAGTGTCGCTATGAACACGTAATTTGAATCGTGTAAACCTAAAAACATTCCAAATCATTTCCCAATCGAATAAAAAATTAATTCCTAATTCCAGAATGGGCATTCTGTATAGGGTGCCTCTAATTACTACAGGATCGCTTGGATCGCATGGATCGCTTGGATCGCTATATGAAAACTAATTCTAACCCTGT
>CH002344.1:1644248-1656864 GCA_000149265.1 Ciona savignyi
TGCAAAAATCGGAATCCTTTTTAGATAAACATCATAAATGATAGCAATGAGACAACCCTATACCAAAGTGTATTATGCTGGAGAGTACAACATAAAAAACTAGCATCTGAATTATCACCAAAAAAGCATTTTGTTTAGTTTGATTGTGGTGCTGCATCATGGTTTTTTACACCACACATGGGGCAACATACGGCCTGCGGGTCGGGTACGGCCTGTGAACGGAGTTTGACTTGCCGCAGACTGTATTTAAACAAACTCTGTAATTAAGATATTTAATACTAGGCCTATTCATGTTATAATCCGGCCTACCATGGACTTCTTTTTCCCACATCTGGCCCGCCGAATAGACAAGTTGCCCACCCCTGATTTAGACCAACAGTCAAATGGTTTTTTCCTGGTAATAATTCAGATTTTACACTTTTTGGATATTGTGGTGTCCAGAATTACAAACACTGTGGTAAAGGGTTGTCTCATATGGAGTCATATCTATCATTTTATATGCATATCTAAAAAAATTATGATTATTTTGCATCACAATTAAAAAGGTGAATCCACGGTGACACACCTGGTACAGGAATGTAGGCATAAAAATTATGTTACTTATGCCCAGGGATTGTTATGATAATCGCAATCAAGTGTAGCTGTAAACATGAAATATAATAGGATATTCATGTTTATTTCCATAAATAGGGACATGAAAGGTATGTTAACATACAGGCAATCTTCAGATTACCTTTTGCCCACCATGGGATTATCAAAGCAATTGCAGTCTTTTCTATATAATTAAGATGTTCCTTTAACGGTCAAATTAAGATGTTTCAATGGTAAAACCCATCAATCCATTGGGTTGGGGCAATGTCCGTTAAGTGCCTTGCCCAAGGACACACCAACTAGTTAGTAGGGACTAGTTTCAAACCTGCAACCCTTCGGCGTTTTTTTTTAAAAGGTGATGAACTAACCCACAAAGCTAATCGGATAGCTGACCACAATGTTGGCAGAAGACAGATCACAGTAGCTGTTGGCTCCGGAATTTATTTTCATAAATATTTTGCATTTCAGACAACCATAAACAAACTGGTATTGCCAGAGGTGTCGAAGATAGTCCCTGCAGTAGCTGACTATATAAACAAACTATCCAACCCTACAGACCTTGATTTTGTGGCCAAGGTGAGTAAAATCCCTTCATTTTACAGTTTTCAAATAAAATTGTACAGTAGTATTCATTGTATGTTGTAGTGCAATTACGGTTAACGGTTAACCGATTATTGTTAAATCAGTTAACGTTTTTTCAAATTAACAGTTAATTCACAGCCCTAATAGTGACCAAGTAACCCTGTGTAAATATGAATTCTCTTCCAAGTATAATTTGTGTCAGTTATATCTTCTTAAATTTCAGTTTGTGTTAACTATTATAAACTGACATTCGCTTAGAAATTACAGCCGTTTGACATTTGCATGAACTTTATTTAAGGCGGGGGGGGTTGGTTATTAAAATGCAAGCTTCCAGAGATATTGATTCTTTAATCGTCCGTTAGATTGCGGATATTTGCATTTTGCCCAGTGCTGAAAAAAGTGTCCTCATAGCTATGTTATTGTGTCCGATTTTTTTAAATAAAACATGTTAAGAAAACATGTTAATTGGACTTTTGTAAAAGCAATGAAAGATCTTTATTGACGTAAACGCCATATTTTTACCATGCAGTTAGCTCTTACACCTTTTTTGGTTATTTTTACAAATGTGTTTTTAAAACAATTTAAACAATATTTTTTTTGCTAAGTGCCGGGGAAAACTATAAGGAGGGAAATGCGGGAAGGCGGGAAACTGCACACTAAAATGAATATTAGGGCATTAGAGTTAAGTTTTAAAGATGGGTTTGAAGTTAGGGTTAGTTCTGGGGTTGAGATTAGTGTTTAGGGAAGCGTTAAAATTAATTTTCATAGTTTTGGTGAACATTTTCCCCCCTTCCTGCTTTTCCTCCCTTTAACGTTGCCCGTAAGTGTCCACATTTCACCAAAAAAATCTGCTTAGCACTGTTATGTTACTCTTCTACTTTTCCAGCAGCTAATGTTCCAACACTATGTTTTTAGGACGTATTCAAGAATTGCTCCGATAACGTTGCCAGCAAAACGAAGCGTTTAAAAGACTCGGTGAATCACTACCAGTCAGCTACAAGGAACGGTGGAAAATTCATGGAAAGTTTAAAACAACAATCAACTTCCGTTAACCCAGGCATGTTTACTGCTTTGTTGTGTGTTTTTAAAGAAAATACTGTTTTAAAGAAAAAACGTTTTGAGTTTGAACGGTTAGTCTGGTGGTTTGATGCGACAGAATTGCGACGCCTTTCAACCAAACGGTTGCAGGTTCGAAACTCGCTAGCTAGTCTGTTGTGTCCTTGGGCAAGGTACTTTACGGACATTGCCTGAACCCAGCGTCAGGTCTTACTAAATTGAAGCAACATGTGACCCAAGACTCACCCAACACACTGCAATAGCTCCGATAACCCAACGGTGGACGCAAGGTGATCTGACATTTGCCCGTGTGTTAACCCTCTTGGTTTTTTTCCATTCACGGGTATAAACATGAATAACCGATCCTATCCCAACAATTATCTATGTTATAACGCTCATACACCAGGATAAAACATGAATATCCTTTCCAAATATAACCTAATCCTCCAGCACGGCAACAAATCACTTAAATTGTCAATAAAAGCTTTAAAATGACCACTGTATCCAGGTTCACCTGATGACAATATTGCACATAAACACGATGTTGTTGAAATATCCTCTCTCAAAACATCTGGATCTACAAGCCCGGAGAGTGAAACTCGGTTTAGCTGCAAAAGATCGGTCAATGCAGTAAGCTTATGCTACCATTTTATGTATCTATACTCAACACTTTGTATGAATTGTATGGTATTGCATTAACAACACTTTAATTAATTAATATATAGCTTGGCTTTAAATTGATTAGGCTAAGTATCATCAAAGTTTTTTTTTAGATTAAGTAACAGCAGCAGATATAAGGTTAGGAAAATAGCAACAAACTATTATTCTTTTTAATTATTGGCAATACTCCAATGGCCCCTTTAATGAAGATTTGTTTGATACTTTTTCCTAGCATAATTTAGGGTTTTATTGTTTTTTTAGGTGGAATAAAAAGGCGACATAGTATCATCTATATTAATGTTCGTTGCGTTATGTGTGTTTCAAGTATAGTAATGTTGTTTGCGCTATGTGTGTTTTAAGTAAATTCTGCTCATGTGTTGTCATATGACGCGTCACGGAAGTTTATATAAAGTACATTCAGCTAGTTGCATTGTTTATTGGTGGAAATACCAAAGGAAGGATAGGCCTGTGTCACTCACAAACTCTTCTATTTTTAAAACTATTTAAGAATATTGTAAAAATATACAAAATGTAAAAATAAAAGAGTTTTTTACTGTAAAAACAAAAAAAAATACTTAAATTATTTTATTTTTTACAAAAATGAAAAAAAAATGGTTGCAGGCTAAAATATAGATCTAAACAAAATAAACGGCAATATATACAGTGTTCATAATTCAGACTGTTTTTCTCATTATTATTATTACTAGTATATATAAGAGGTTCATTCTTTTAACTTTAAGAAATTTCGATAGATATTTGAATAATGTGTTGCTCTGAAACATATTCATGGCACTCAAATTGTAAATATTAATTGTGTTATTTTTTTAACTAAGACTTACTAATTAAGTTTATTGTTTTGTATTCAAGAAAATTTAATGGAAGATAACGTAGTTAATATGGAATTTAAAATAAGTCGGAAACAGGCGTCAAAACTCTGCAAAAACAGATATAAAATAATAGTGGTGAAAAAAAACCAGGCTCAATCAATAAAAACACTTTTTTGTGTAAGCATAATAAATGCGTCCAAAAAAAGATCTAATATTAAATTTATTTTAATAATGTTTCTTATATTGGAATAAATATGTTCCAAATTAGCAAAAGCAATTAAGAAATATTTTGTTATTTTTACAATTAATTACTTAGTTTCATTTTACAATTCAATACCTGAAGCTCTTGTAGTTCCATAAACTAATAAATATAATAAAACTCTGTTTAAAATAGGAAGTTTATGTTTTATCCAAGTGAATGAGAAAACTAAATGGTCATTATGCTATGGGCAATTATGAGATTGCCTTCCGTCCACCATCAAGTTACTGGAGCTATTGCAGTTTAGTTTAGTTTATTTTTTCGCTCCTTCATTACAATAAAGATAAATAAAACAATTGCAGTGTATTGGACATGATTAAGACAATCCTTTACTACTTAATACATCCCGTCATGAACTGCGATTCAGGCAATGTCCACTAAGTGCCTTGCCCTAGGACACAATCAACTAGTAATGACCAGTGTTGAACCCAAAACCTTTTGACTGAAAGATGATGCACCGACCCACCAGGACACTTATTTTCCCTCCTCCCTGTACAGAACACTTATTCCCCCTCCTCCCTTGCACAGGATGTAAGCAGTGGAAGTTCCAAAGATGGAGCTGACACGTTACTTGTAGATGAATTTGAGAGGAAATTAAAACTGGAAAAAGACGAAGAAAGAGAAGAAGCTGTGAGTACTATTCACTGAGATTTAAGTTGTTGGTTAAAAATTTGAATCTCGGTCTGTAATGCCTGCCTGAAAGCAATTGAACTATTCTTAACATTTTTTAGAATAAATAACTTCTAAAAAGCCAATATGGCTCAGCAATTAGTCGAGCATTTTTTCCATAAAAGAGATGAAGCGCAAGAGGACATCTTCAGACATGACTTTAGTGTTTGTTTAAACTGATTAATAACCATCAGGAACAGGTAATTGCGGTAAACTGCTTGCAAATGGACATAAACCAGTAACAAGAAGTTGGTTAGAGAACCCAATAAAAGATTTCCCCGGCAAAAGTTTATATTACTCTACAAAACACTTTATAATAAAAACATTCTTCATAACTCTGTGATAAAAACAATTTTCTTGGACCATATTTTATTTACTTTACTCTTTTTTTTTAAACTGATAATAAAAACTTATTTCTGACTCCATTTCAATAACAGTTTCCCTGGGCTACCAACACCATAACCCACTATCTCCACACAGCGCACCAGTTCACCGACATCTCCAGGAATGACCGTCATCGATATGACCGGACGACCTTACATCGAGATCATCACCTCACCCCTACCCAAGCTACCTGACAAAATAACTGACGTCACCTTGAAGCGCCACACCAATGGGTTCATGCATCCATACGTGTACCAGACCCTTACAGTGGTAATCTGAGAGTAGGATAGATTATATGATATGTTTTACTCCTGTAAAAAGTTTTATCACACAGGTAAATTATCAGATTACTGCGAATATGTAAGATAGAATTATTAGTTGGTAATAGATTATTTCAAGCCTAATCGTCGAATTACCAGAGCTATTTTCCTTTGTATTCTAAGTGATAACCGCTGATTAATCATTTATTACTGAGTATCCTCCACAAGGTACTATATGACAAAACCAACCAACACAACTGATAACACAGCAGGGACTTATCTTTTAATTGTGGATCATTTAAGTCGATTACTAAGAGAATACATTTTGATTTACTCTGTTTTGTTGTGCGTCACGCTTGACGTATATATAGCAAATGAGTCAAAATGGGTGTAAAAATAGTGGTGGCTAACATGAGGTTGAACTTTAATTCCTTCTTCTCTCCAAACTCCCTTTTCTTGTTCTTTCTCTCTCATAATCCTTTTTCTTACAATTCTCTCCCATCAGGGTGAGATAAAATTGGACGTATCACTAGAAGACGACTCCAACCAATCAATCCCTCCACTTGTACACCTGTTCAGGCCCATCAGACAGCATATCTATGGCATCTTATTCTCCATATCAAGTATACTGCGGACCACTCACCAGGTTTGTTATGCAGTTAAATTCGGTTGGGCAGCTCAGTGGTTTAGTGCGTTGCCTTTTAATCGAAAGGTTGAGGGATTGAATATTGTCGCTGACGTGTCGGTTGGTTGTTTGGGCAAGGCACTTAACAGACATCACCCTGATTCAATGAGTATTGGGTTGTTTTAAAACTGAAAGAATCCAAACCATATATACAACACACCACAACTGCTTTGGATAATTTGAAGTTTCCTTACTGTAATTCATTGTTCTACCAATGAGGATTATCATTTTTGTTGTAAAAATTAAAAACATTTGTAAAGTTACACACCCCACCCACAACCAGGTGCGTCCGATAATCATCAAAGAATGGTGCTGCGTTCGGAATAAATCAAGTTGGATTCCAGAACTTGTACCAGCACTTCCATTTGATGATTGGCAGGTGGGTTATGGAGGTTACTAGTCAAGCCAAATTCCCCCCTTTATATCGATATATGTGCTGTCGTTTAGCTCAAAGGTGTAGCTACGAGGTAATCTGTCGATCGTATTTGATGATTGGCAGGTGGGTTATAGATGTTAGGATGAAACCTCAAAATCACCCTTCATATTCATATGTGTGCTGTCTTTCAGCCCAAAGGTTGTGTGATCAAAACTTGCCGCTAGCTAACTGGTTGTGTAATTGACATGGTACATGTCACAAGGTAATCTGTCGATTGCATATATGATCTCCTTGCGATTTCCCATGGGGATAAAACATGAAAATATATCACATTTCATTAGATTTGCGCATTTCATACGAATACAACTCAGCATATTACTAACAACCCCATCTTTCTCCTTGGCCAGGTGCCTGCCATAGTGTTGGTAGCGGCAAAGTAATTTGACTATTACCATATGATAGCTCTCTTTGTGTTTTCACTTGAATTACATTTGAACAGAAAATAATCAGATTTCATTAGATTCCACGTTCAAAATACATTAAAATTTTTGTAGTCAAAAACAACCAGCAGAAATCTGACAATCTCGCATCTATCCCGGTCAAGCATCTAGTCAGCTTCTTTTAGGACACGGGCCGACTTGACCGCTATATCCCAGATTTATTATAGCTCAGGGCGCTGGAGTAATGGGCCTTCTATAGCTTAAATTCCTGGTCCCTGTGGCTATCGTGGAACCGCTCATACTAATGGTTGAATGAAATGGGTAGGACCTAGTCAGCAAACAACATAAAGGGAGAATAATAATCTACATCCTAATGAGAGATTTACAAAGTAGTTATTCCATTTTCAAACAGACCACTTTTTATACAGACTTTTTATTAATGTAAAATTTTACTATTCTTGCTATATGTTTTTGCCAGGACTACATTTTTGGACCCGCCCATAATGTACCTACATTGCAAAGTCTGGTGCAGAATGAAAAGTAGATTTTAAACAGGCTAAGCGAGCTGTGCTCTAAATTAAATCTTTAATGTAACCCAGCAATTAATGTAACCCAGCAATAAATGTAACCCAGCAATAAATGTAACCCAGCAATAAATGTAACCCAGCAATAAATGTAACCCAGCAATAAATGTAACCCAGCAATAAATGTAACCCAGCAATAAATGTAACCCAGCAATAAATGTAACCCAGCAATTAATGTAACCCAGCAATAAATGTAACCCAGCAATAAATGTAACCCAGCAATTGATGTAACCCAGCAATTGATGTAACCCAGCAATTGATGTAACCCAGCAATTGATGTAACCCAGCAATTAGTGTAACCCAGCAATAAATGTAACCCAGCAATTGATGTAACCCAGCAATTAGTGTAACCCAGCAATAAATGTAACCCAGCAATTAGTGTAACCCAGCAGAATACAACCACCTTCATTCACCAGGTACCTGCTCTAGTGAACTTGTGGTTCGGGACGGAAGCAGTAGACAAGAATCGTCGAATGCGAGCTTTCCTCTCCTGCCTCAACTCAGACACCCCCAGTATGCTTAACCCCCACTTTGTGCCCCACCACACCCTTGTCATGTGCTGCATACTCAGGTCAGTCGTAAGGAGGGGAATACCCATTCTTGGGGCTATTGGGGCTTGAAAAGGTAATAAAGTTCTTTTGAAACATTTTTTCATTACTTGGTTTCATGTTGATAGTAGGATAGGATAGGATAGGAAATCATGTTTATCCCCGTGAATGGGAAAACTAAGGGGGTTAAAATACGGGCAATGGTCATATTACCTCACGCCCACAGTCGCGTTACCTGGTCTATTGCAGTATGTTGTATATGATAGACACGTTTCTTCAATTTGGTAGAACATATTAATCCGCTGGGTTCAGGCAACCCTCATTTAAATAATCATCTAGATATTTTCAAATTGTCTCTCATCTCAATTTTATATATAAATTATTATTATTTTCTTTATTAATTTTTTAAATTTTTTAACAAGTATATTTACATTCACACTGTAATGGGCGCGTATGCTTGCATGAGCTGTCGATCATCCTTATCAGGCCGAGTTGTTGTTGGTCATCATCTAGGCCAATAGTACTTTGATTTGGAATATTATTTTTTTCATTGTATTCTCGCTGGTCCTGGCTATCCATACTTCCTGCTTGAACTTATTCAGCACTGTGGTATTGGTTGTTCATTTCATCTGATATTTGTTGATGAAATTAAGTGGCCGTAGTGAAACAAATTTAGTTTTATTCACATAATTTTGGTACAAAATAAAAAAGTAACAAATTTTAATGAAAATGTACAATTATTTGTTTTATTAAACATTAAAATTAATATTTTTATCAATTTATTCCAAAGATGTGTTTGTATTTGCTCTATTTTATTTTAGAGTGGTTCAATATTATGAAATGAAACCAAACACTTATAATTTTTTTAAATAGTTCGAAAATTATTTTTGCTTGATATTCAAGTCTAGTTCAAATGGATTTGATAGTATTATTATTTTTAGTATTAAAAGTCAAATTAGTACAAAAATGTTTTTTTTTCTGGAAGTCTATTTTAGAAACCATCAAAATTATACTACAATCCAAAACACCAAGTAAAGAACATCTTAACCACACTTTTAATCCGATTAAGAATTATTAATTTATTCCCACCCATCACCCCATATTGGTGTCCCAGGTATTTAATCCAGTTCCCATCATCTGGGGTTATACGACGGCAAGAAATGGACGCTTTCCTTGCAACTTCCGTCGCTGTGCTGCATATGGACCCCTCTCAGGAAAGGGAATCCCCCCATGTTACCCCTAGGTATGAGAAAATATTGTTTTCCATTACAACTGGCCATACATGCAATTTTTTGAGGGTGTGAAATGACAGTGTTATATTAAGATAACAAGACTACCAACTACTGCTTAAGACATCCAACCAAACCTATGTGATAGATACTCAAAGTCTTACCTAATGCATTGTGTTTTTTAAAGTTAAGTAAATCCGACGTATTATAAGCCATTAAATTCGCTGGATTGCAGCGATGTCTCAAGGATGCTATGCCAGCTGATGGCAGGATTATTTATATCTGCAACTTTTTTATTTGCTGCCAATTTTTTCACTAGGTGTTAAGACTGGCCTCTTTTTTGCAATAAACATGTGAGTTTATCTTGAAGCGATTTTATCACATAAATGGATAAGCGGTATAAAATCCTAGTTTGTGTCTGTTCAATGGTTAATAAATGGATTAATAACTAAACAATGGCGAAATAAATACTCACTGCAAGTGAACAATGGCTTTAATGCAAAGTACAACGATTCACACACGCGTGTACTCAATGAACCATAACTGGCGGAAGGACGTCAAAATTAAAATTATTCTCTGTGGACTGGCGGACAGGGGATATCGGCCATATCACTAGTGATAAAACATAAAACCCCCTTCCCAACCAGGGGTATCGACCTTGCGTCGATGTTCATGCGAGGGGTGGACATGGCGTTGTTCACAAACTCTGCGTGTGGTGAACCCATCCCGGCCAAATACGCCGCCCCATGGATGTACTTCGATGGCAAGGTTTTCCAACACAAACTCTTTCTCAGTCTGCAAGAAGGAGCAAATCTTGTTCAGCTTTGCAACGGAAAGGTAATTTCTAATGGTGGGGATTTTATACTGGAATGTTGTAGAATGTTTCTCTTGCAAATCTTATTAATTCTGATCACATCATGTCCACCCTTTTGCACCTGGGAATTATATATTATTTTCCTGGATATTATATATTATTTTCCTGGATATTATATTATATATTATTTTCCTAGGAATTATATAGGTTACCTTGGGTTTTTTATACTCAAACGTTCTAGAATGTTCTATTTCTATTCCAATTCTCAATTATATTGACTAACATTCAGAAACAAAAGTATGACAAATATGCATTAATGATTACATTGATCAACATTCAGAAACCAAAGTATGACAAATATGCATTGATTAAACACTACTTTCAAGTTATGTAGCTAGATAGACATTGGTACAAATTTACGGACAAAATCATAGTTAATATGGTTATGCTTTTTGATCACATTGGAAATCGTTATATGTCCTTAATTATCCTGTGTAGATATCCTATGAAATACGTTGATCGTTTACTCTAAAGCAGTGATTCTTAAACTTTTTTATTCGCGCCACCCTTTACGTTTGTCATTTATGCTAACGCCTCACAAACACAAGTCACAACCCCAAAAGTTAATACCTGGCCGAACAATTCCATTATCGCATAATAAAAAATGATTCCAGGTTGAACAAGTGGCACGAGTTGAACGAATGCGCCAAGCGGTTCTAGAGGGGATTTCCCCACCCCCCATTGCTGCTTCGTACTTACCCCTACTTGCGATGGGTCCCAGGTAATCTCACTTATTCCAGAGCTAGAAATCTAACTGGTGAATAGGATAGGATAGGATATTCATCTTTATCCCCGTGAATGGGAAAACCAAGGGGGTTAACACACGGGCAATCGTCAGATCACCTCGCGCCCACCGTCGGGTTACCGGAGCTATTGCAGTGTGTTGTATATGATGGACACGCTCCTTCAATTTGGTAGAACCCATTAATCCGCTGGGTTCAGGCAATATCCGTAAAGTGCCTTGCCCAAGGACACAACCGATTAGCTAGCGACCAGTTTCGTACCTGCAACCTTTCGATTGAAAGGCGACGCACTTAACCGTTAGACCAACGGGCCGGACCTATAATTTGATCTGAATATTTATAATTCGATTTGATCTTGGTCTATGTTTCTACACCTATGTCCTAATTTGGATTGCAATATTGCTTAGCTGTAAAGCTAGAAATTTAATTTGTTGATATTTATAAATATGAATATTTATTAATTCTAATATCAATTCGATTTTGGGCTATGTATCTACAATTATGTAAATAGTTTTAATTTTATTCTTCCATGACATGCTATAGCGACTGTGGTTTTGCCAAACATTTCGTTTGCCATTTACTATATTTTAAGGTATTTGTTCCTTAAATTATTGTTTTTAATGACTAAATTATAAAACTAAATTTTCTACTATTTATAACTCGGACATAAAATACACAAACTAATTGCTTACCCAAACAAGTTTAAATCTTACCCCCTTTTTACCCACAACCCCAAAAACCCTACCCAGGCCCCAAATGCCGAACATCTCCAAGATACCCCACCACCAGGACATGTTCAACGCGCCCGGCATGCACCGACGTGCCCCATCGTACATGGGGACCTGGCAGGACAACCCCAGGAAACCCAGGCCTGGATCAAGGTATCAGCCGTGCTTACTATGTGGCAATCATTTTATACCTATATATTATGTTACCGTTGGTCTAACCGGCCCGTTGGTCTAACGGTTAAGTGCGTCGCCTTTCCATCGAAAGGTTCAAGGTGCGAAACTGGTCGCTAACTAGTCGGTTGTGTCCTTGGGCAAGGCACTTTACGAACATTGCCTGAGCCCGGCGAATTAATGGGTTCTACCAAATCGAAGGAACGTGTCTATCATATACAACACACTGCATAGCTCCGGTAACCCGACGATGGACGCGAGGTGATCTGACGATTGCCCGTGTGTTAACCCCCTTGGTTTTCCCATTCACGGGGATAAAGATGAATATCCTATCCTATCCTATTTGAATAACCATCATATAAATAACCTCCCTCAATATTTTGTAGCGGAAATTATGGATATTGGAACCCTTATTCTACAAAATATGGGGTAAGTCGATTGACTTTTATGGAGTTTGGTTATAATTTATTATCGCGTGTCAGATAAAGATAGGCGTTTTAGCTGAAATAATTATATTTCTTGTTGCAGGTTTTTCAGTATTTAATATAACAATTTTAATATATCCATTTAATTCCAACAAATGAAAAACATAAAAAGCCGTATATCGCAGGTAACCATTAGATTACCTTGCGTCCACCGTAGGGTTATTAGAGTTATAGCAGTGTGTTGTATATTAACAAACCTCAGTAACAGCTGCTTTGGCAAACAGCACAGTAACTCCGGTAACCTAACATTGGGCACATGATTTAAACACTGCCAAATGGGGGGGGGGACACTAAAATGAGGGAAGGAGGAAAACTGTTCGCCAAAACTATAAAAACTAATTTAAACCCTGCCCTAAACACTAATCTCAACCCCAGAACTAACCATAACTCCAACCCCGTGTTTAAAACTGACTCTAATATCGAAATCTTTTTAGTGTGCAGTTTCCCGCCTTTCTGCTTTCCCTT
>CH002344.1:1656964-1671717 GCA_000149265.1 Ciona savignyi
CAGAGGCACGACGATGAGTGGACCATAGACATCTGATAAATACTTTCGTCTTTATTTCGTTAACCCTACATCAGTTCCGTTTCCTATTACTTGTACGTTTATTTGCGTTGATGCATTTTTCGCTGTCATTTCTACGCCCCGGTGTTCGCGGTTGGTTGTCGTATTTCCCTGAGCTTCTTATTTCCTTTCCCTTAGCGCGAGGGTTCCATTTCGAAACCTCGCTTTCGAGGTTGTTTTTTTTTCTTTACAGGATCGTGCTTGCACACACGTTAATGTTCTCGTTTCGTAAAATACATTGAAACTGCCACAAACACAGAAAAGGTTTAAAACGCACAGTTTATTAACTTAGTATTACAATCTAGGATTGGATAGGAGGATAGGATATTCATGTTTATCCCCGTGAATGAGAAAACAAAGGGGTTTAAACACACGGGCAATCGTCAGATCACCTCGCGCCCACCGTTTGGTTACCGGAGCTATTGCAGTGTGTTGTGTATGATAGACACGTTTTTTTTAACTTGCACTCTGCTAGGTCCAGGCAATGCCAATTAAGTGCATTGCCCAAGGACCCACCCAACTAGCTAGCGTCCAGTTTCTAACCTACCTTTCTTTTAAACGGCGTCGCACTATACCGCCAGACTGGCCGAGGTAATCTGAAGATTTTTGTGAGATAGCGCCATTTTGAGTATTCTTATTCACGGGGATACAACATGAATATTCTATTCTACCGGTTACATATGGAGCAAGTGGATAACTGGTTAGAAGTTGTAGAAAACTCGTCAAATTTAAACAATATACTATAATATAATCAAATTTAAACAATATACTGTTGATGTAGGACATGATGCTCTTTTAGTTTTAGTATACCCCATCAATCCACTAGTTCCCGGCAAGGTCCGCCAAGTGGCTTACCCAAAGACCCAACCGACTAGCATGAGACCTGTTTTAACTGCACAGCCTTTTGGCTCAATGGCCACGTATTACTCCACGATGATATTAGCTATTCCGGCGCCAATTTACCCTGGTTAACTGGCGATAAACGGTAATAAATTCCCCATTCACCAAAATATAAACGACGAAACCACACAGCTCAACTGTTAAAACGGATTAGAGTGGATGAATTCCCACGTTAAAAACAAACAATGCAAAAGCATACAGCATTTATTTTGTGAGACTTCGTGACTTGTACGCTTCATACGAATAAATGCGAGTTTAAAGCAAGAACGAACACGCGAACTTTCAATATTTATGTTGAATTGTTCCGAACCCTAATGATAATTGCTTCCACTTTCAAAAGAGTAATTAAATAATGTTATGGAAATGAGTATAGGGAAGCTTTTTAAGTAAAATACACTGTTGCTATTCTTTGCAAAAGCCAATAAGCAACGCAAAGTGTAATATAATCGCTTTTTTTAAAACACCTTTAATTAAGTATACACCTTGTGGGAAATCATTTGAAAGGCCTGGTTTGAAGCTATGATATTAGGTTCTGGTTGGAACGGGTGGCCTAACCAGTTCGGCCACACAATCAACCCGACATTGTACAACAAAGATGTACGGTCGTGTGGCCGAATGGTGAGCGCGACCGTTACATATACCGACTATACAAAAACGGTCTTTGTGGCCAACCCATCATGGATTCAAAACTTGGCTCGTTAAAAAAAATTGTACAAGAAAGATGAATTTGAAGTGCGAAATGCTACAAGGGAATAGGAAGTTACTTTGATTATGTTGACGAAAAAACATGTTCAACATGTGTTTATACCAACCACAGTTATTAAACGTTCGACATATTTTTTGAACAAAATCGGTTCTCTTTTTTTCTCAGTCATTTAACACAACCAAACAGCGGGCAGTACTAAAAGTAGGAAAAGTGGGAAGGGGGAAATTGATTACCAAAACTATGGAAATTAATTTTAACCCTTTCCTAAACACTGATCTCAACCCCAGAAATAACCCTAACTCTAACCGCATGATTAAAACTAAACGTAATGCCTAAATATTTATTTTAGAGAACCCTCCTTCCCGCTTTCCCTTCTTTTAGTTTTCTCCCGAACAGCCAATCGAAGTTTCAGTTTTTTTCTTTCACAACTTGCAATCGAGTTCCAATATTTTCTTACACAGCGTTTAGACTTCCACCGTGTGTTATCCGTCTGCCATCTTACACTGCAGTTCTTTCGGTTCGCTGCCCCATGCTCATTTTCACATCATCCGCACAATAAATCCGACCGTTCCCAACTCCTTCCTTCAAGCCGTTCAAATGCCGAGCGCTGTTGTTGAAGCTCTGACGCGCTCGTCGCTTGGTGTCGCTAGTAATCGATAAGGTGTACACGAAGCCGAATTTGCTTCTTGCCTTTTTCAGCCGTTCCATGAATCTCCCTCCCAACGTTCTGTTTAAGTACTTTCGATAAAGTTCATTATGTTTTTTCCCCGTAAATATACTATATGTAAAATATCACAAACTTTACTTATACAGCAAAGTTAAGAAAAGGATAGGATATTCATGTTTATCCCCGTGAATGGGAAAACCAAGGGGGTTAACACACGGGCAATCGTCAGATCACCACGTGCCCAACGTCGGGTTACCGGAGCTATTGCAGTGTGTTGTGTATGATGGAAACTCTCCTTTAATTTGGTAGAAACATCCTGTATGTTTACGCTGGGGGGGGGGCAACACTAAAAGGAGGAAAATAGGGAAGGAGGGAAACTGCTCACTAAAACTATTAAAACTTATTCTAACCCTGCCCTAAACACTAATCTTAACCCCATGTTTAAAACTAAGTATAATATCATAATCTTTATTTTAGTGTGCAGTTTCCTTCCGTCCCCCTTTCCTTTTAGTTTTACTCCGCTGGGGATCACGAAATAAAAACCGTGATACCCAACAAAACGTAATCTGGCGTGATAAATGGTTGGAACAAAAGCATAGTCATTCTGAGCACGAGGTGACCTAGTTTGATCCTGTCATGCCCTTGGTTTTTCGCATTTCAGTGGAAGGGCTGCAGGAAACCAATCAGTGGGCGCGAGTTAATCTGACGACAACCCGTGTAATAACGCTTCTTGCGTTTTTCCGTTCATGGAGATAAACATGAATATACTATTTTATTCTATCTATTAGTGAATATATTATTTTGCCACAACTTCAAAATTACCCGTAGAAATAAGGATTGAGCGAGCTGTTGAGGTACGCTATAAGTCGTACGGCATATCTCAGTGTTCCGCATGCTTCCTTGTGAAGATTGATCCCGTACATGAGTGATATTTGGACGGTATACCATGGAAGCCAGCTCAGCAGAAACAGGAAAACAAGCGAAAGGACAATCAACGTAACACGGTGTCTGTATCTCTAGAACGGAGAAATTCGCGTTAGATATATATGTTTACTTTAGTTTATTCATTTTTGCCCCAGTATTAGAAAATGGCAAACAAATAAAATCACGACACAGGAACAGGAAAAGACGGCAAAATGAAAAGTCAGTAAAACACGTCATTAAAAAAAGAATATAATTTAATAAATATAGCGGACGCGACCGCCAAACCTTAGCGAAAGAACAATAATAAGCAAACAAAATTTAAATAAAATATGACAAGCGTTAAGTTTCGAACCAAAGGTGGGCTTTTCACCAAGACCGTGTTTTTTATTTATTTATGGAGCGATATATGAATCCGTGACGGAATATTCGGCTATACACAACCGTTTCTTATATGACAAGGTATTTATACACGCTTAAATACCACCATACGGACCAGAGAATGGTGTTGTTAAACTATTAGGTCTCTAAATCCCAGTAGGGCGAATTCTAGCCCTTTACGTGTCAATTTCATTCAATTTAAGCATTTTAAATATTTAATAAAAAATGTCCCATATATTTCCACATTAAACACATGACTTACAAAACAAAAATCCTATCCTATCCTAAATCTAGTACAGTTTGTAAAACTGCTTAAAAGATCCTAAAACAATCACACTAGTTCAAAGTTCCAACCAACACAAGTAGGTATAGGATATGATATTCATGAAAACCAAGGGGGTTAACACACGGGCAATCGGCAGATCACCTCGCGCCCACCGTCGGGTTACCAGAGCTATTGTAGTATTTTGTATATGATACACACGTCCCTTTAATTTGGAGGAACCCATTAATCCGCTGGGTTCAGCCAATGTCCGTTAAAGGCCTTAACCAAGGACACAATCGACTAGCTAGCGACCAGTTTCGCACCTGCAACTTTTCTGTTGAAAGGCGTCGCACTAAACCAGGGATGTCCAACCTGCGGCCCACCTGAGAGGATATATATAACTATAGACTCTGCGGTGCATTGAATTATTTCAAGTGACAATGTGGCCCACTATAATAATAGGTTGGACATCCCTGCACTAAACAATCAAACTAACCCGTCGGACGAAGTATTAAGTATACAGTAATACCAACATCAACAGGGACGCATACCTGTACTTCACTGCGCCCAGTTCCTGCTTGTGTCGTCACTATAGCTCTTATGATCAGTCCATAGAAACAACACATTGCGAATAAGGGCAGGCAGAAAAACAAACTGAAGTTAATTTTCAGCCAATTGAAGTACCACTGGTTCGGTGAGTGTCTGTGTTTGTAAAGAATAGGTTACGCTAGCTTACACCTTAAATTCAGTTATTATATTTAAGATTTTAGGTTTACCGTAATATTATAGAAAATTAACATTTGTCCGGTGAGCCGAATAGATAAGTGGGTTAGTTCTTCACATTTCAGCCGAAAAAGTTTGACAACGATACCAGTCGATAGCTAGTTGGGTGTGTCCTTGTTACTAATTGAGCATCGCCTATAAGCCTATTATATTAATGGGTTAAACTTAAACCTTGGTTCCTCTTAGTAATATTCAAAACAATTCAATAGCTAGGTAACCCGACGTTGGCCGTGAGGTTACCTTTTTTCTCATTTACCGGGATTTAGACATAAATGAATACTAATTGTCCAGAATTTATTGTGATGCTATATTTTAAGGTTGTGTTATTTTAATTATTGTCTTTTAAAAGAACAAAAACTAAACTAATCAAATTACAACGAATTTCAAACTACCCATGTTATACCCATATAAGTTACAACTCTTTCGAGTTTCAACCAAAACAAATAGTCAACCACGCCAATTTTCACCACCCACCGGTTAACTGAATTAAATACTATCGTCACCAGGAACCAAACACTTACTTGCATATGGTCTCATTGCGTTTCGGTATCAATTTCTCTAACTCTTCAAAATCGCTTGTTTCGTTAGTTTCATCTGGGAAAGTAGGATCAACATTTGGGTGATACTCTTCGAACAAATCGACGAAGTACTGGTAATGTTCGGTTCCTAGATCAAAGATGGCGGAATTGTTGGATTCCGGGTCGTAATCAAAGAGATCTTTCGTCGTATCGTTTGAGAGCATTTCCAAATTTTCCGACATTATGTGACAACGGTTTTCGTCACCATATCTCTGCGTTAATTGAATCAAGTTAAAGTTTAGAAACAATCTTTACTTTCTGGCTTGAATTGATAGCGACCTCACGATTTTTATTAAAGAAATAATAGTTTATGCTCAGTTATTATTATCGTGAGCTGACCGCGTTCGCACGAGTCATCAAAAAGATAAGCGCGTCTCTTACACGTGCACCAGGGCCAAACAATCCTTACGTACAAGTTAACTCATCTTACATGTAAGAGAGTATGTTAACTATTTTTTTAGATGAACACTTAAGTGTTAGTGTTTTGGACAGTTTATCTGAAGGTTAGGTAGACGTAGAACTAAAAATGCTTTTTTATCAGATAGTTTCCGAGCCCTTGAAGGACTCTTCACCAAAACCGTTTTGATATAAAAATTGGTCAAGTTTACCATTCGGCCACCATAATAGGACTAATTTCTATTTTTTATTGGTATTAGATTCGAACCTATGATAAGCTTGCTGCCGAACTATTTTTGGTATATAATTTGCTATATCTATCGGTCGCGTTAATCATTTGTCCACACGACCATATTTGAACTAAAGTTGCTTACCGAGTATATCTACTGGCATCGCATCCTACAGCTATAGTTGTAAGGTGATGGATTTGAAAAAAAAACGTCGGTCGGTTGTATCCTTGGATAAGACACTTAAAAAGAACGTTGCCTGGGCCCAATGGTTTATTGCGCAGAATAACCCCCGCAAAAAATTAACTCACTGTAAAAAGTCCGGTTATGAGCATGGGGTAGTTTGACAATTGGCCATATTTTTGACAATTCCATGTTACCATTATACGGGGATTAAAACATTCTTTCATTTATCCTGACTAACCGTTTAGTATCATTCTGCAAGGAATTTGACGAAAATTGCCTGAGTTCAATGTAGTGTTTACAAAAATATACAATTTTCAATGCCGCACTGCAAATAGCTGTGGCAATCGGTCATTATCCTTGCACGAGTAATAAAACGTGTTTGCTTAAACTGCTTAAAACGTGAACTGGGAGTCGTCAGATTTGTCAAAGAAAGATAAAACCTAGACAAAAACTTTTGTCTTACAACCGATTCCACATTAATAAACTCAAAAAAATAGTACAATTCCCTCTTTTTCCCCATGTAGTTTACGCCTACTATCTACCTATCTCTACTGCTTACTTACCAATATACAGTTTTCTAACTCGGTCATTGGAAACTGGTAAGCACAGATGTTACAGCCTCCAACTGTGCTGTATATGAAGAGCGGAGATGAAATTGCGATACTGGCCACCCAGCCGAATGCTGTAATAATTCCAGCCGCACGAGGTCGTCGCAGAGTAACTACCCAATTGGAAGATGAGAACGCTTTCGTTACAGCGAGATAACGATCGAAACTCATGACCTAAAGGTTGGGAGAAGAGGCATTACCATAATACGCGGTTGTAAAGCATTATTGAGGCTATACAAGCCAATACTAATACGGACAGACTAATTGGTCTTTTTTTAACCAGGATAAGTTTTGACCCCATTAGGGGATGTTTTTTAATATTCGAAGCGGTGTATTAATGGGCCGGGCAAATTATTCGCCCTCACAACAATGGTGGTGCTTCCCAAATGTTTAAGGGTTGGAAGCAGCATGTGCTTCGCGTTAGTGTTTTCATTTAGTCATGCAGTTTTGAAATAGTGGAGCAGAGCTTTGTAAAATGAATGAAATAAAGCCAGCATGAGAAATTAGCTGTAACCATATACAAAGCAGTATTGATAGCGTATAACCAATTAATGGACTTCTATGCGCTGAATGCTATGATGAGTGGTGCCCTTTCTTAGTCATTGTTTTGCTGAGTAACAATGGTGGTGAATTTTAAATTGTGAAAAAATCTAAGACTTCCTGTGTCAGGATTTTGAGTGACAGTCGTTTTGTGAGGTCAGTTTGCATTGGAGAGATAAGGAAGAATAGTTAGTTGAACGCCTCCTAAAACATGTAAAGGTGACGGAACTTATGATCTTAGATTAGAAACCGGTTTTAAATTGTATTATTTTAAGTTTGTGGTTCGTAAGCCCACACCCACCACAAGGAAATAGATGCTTGCGTAATAGTTGATAAACAAGATGGCTTCCTTCAACTTGCACATTCCAACCCCGTATGTCCAGCCACCACTTAGCTCGCTAGAGGCGGTAAAGGGGAGCATCAGCAGAAACAGGGTGTCGGCAAGAGCGAGTTGTAAAATGTACCTGGGGAGATAGAAATAAAAATGTTAAGCTGCAAAGTAACCTTTATATTATTGAAAAATCTTAACCTGACAAAATTTATATAAAAAAAAAAAAATTACAAAAAAGTATTGCTAAGTGAGTGGGATATATTTTTATCTGCCCAAGTGCCAAAGAACCCATGCTGGGCTAGTCCCCAAGTTTTTTTTTTGTATGGTTGGTATATATATAGCCTACCGGTCGCGTTAACCATTCGGCCACGCGATTTTACAAGGAAGGTTCGAATATTGTCATTCTTAATGAAGAGGAAGTTTAGTTTATCTTTGTGTTTTTTATATACACTTGGGTTACTGGAACTAATGCAGTATGATTAATAATATGAAGTCATTTTTACACTTTAACAACTCATCAAATAAATAAGGTGAAGTTGAAAACCGACAGAAAACTAGTTAAGTGTACCACTGATAATGAAGCGCACATCTCCACACTGCTAATAGTCAGATTAACTCACTTACAACAACCGTCAAAAGACCAGTCCTATTTCAGTGTGTTTTGATGTTAACCAAATGCAAAATCATTTACCCCAATAGGTATATGTGCAAACTATCCTTGTGGTGTAACGGAATATTAACTTAATATAACCAAGATCCGTGTTGATAATTGAGTTCTGCCTAATTAAACGAACATTTCAATCATATAAAACACACCGCAATAGCTCTGGTAACCCGACGCCGACGCAAAGCGTCCGGTCCGTTGGTCTAACGGTTAAGTGCGTCGCCTTTCAATCAAAAGGTTGCAGGTGCGAAACTGGTCGCTAGCTAGTCGGTTGTGTCCTTGGGCAAGGCACTTTACGTACATTGCCTGAACCCATCGGATAAATGGGTTCTACCAAATTGAAGGAACGTTTATATCATACACAACACACTGCAATAGCTCCGGTAACCCGACGATGGGCGCGAGGTGATCTGACGATTGCCCATGTGTTAACCCCCTTGGTTTTCCCATTCACGGGGATAAAGATGATTATCCCATCCTATCCTAAGTAATCTGACGATTGCACGAGTGTTAACGCCCCTGCGTTTTCTCACTACGGCCATAAACAAAATCTTTATAATCTTCATATATATCATATTTTGTGGAATGTCGATCCAATCCTATATTTGGTTCTATCCTGTCGTATCCTTACCAGTTTGTGATGGATTTGGAGCATTCTTTAAGCACCAGGATCAGCAGAATGATAACCGCGTTTCCCACAAGACCGATGGCTACAAGAAAGATTGCAATCCCGGCAAATACAGGCTGCGATGGCGGACATGCTTTAAAATAGGAAGTAATGTCAATACGAGATGAAGCAAACATAAATAAAGTAAAATTTAAAAACGTTACTTTTTTGCCATGAAAAGGGTGTGTGGTCTAATGGTTAACGAGACCGATTTACATACCGAATTTTATGTAAAAACGTACTTAGCGACGGGACCATTTTGAGTTCGAAACCCACCCCGATAAAAAAGTTATAGAGAGTGGAACGATCATGTGGCCGGATGGACAGCACGAGTGATTAATATACCAAATTCTATGTAAAAACGGTCTTAGCGACGATAACACATTATGGGTTTGAAACTAAGCTCGGTAAAAACTGTTTTACTTAAGGCCATAGAAGGCTGCGCTTCTGTGGTAAAAATAAAAATGACAAAAAAGAACAAAACAATGTATATTATTCGGTAATAACCCCATTGGCATTACAGTCCCCTTAAGTATTCTGCATTTACTGAGTGCCCATGATCTTTAACTCGAATTCCTGATAAGATTAATTTCTGCTGTTCAAATTTTAAAACTCTTACAGTGTGTCGTTGGTAAATAGAAATTGCTACTTGGTGACTTAAGTGTCAATAATAGACGGTAGTTATTCGCGGTAAAATTGCGCTAGAAAATCAAAACGAAGGTTTTCGTATCGAAATATTCGGAATGTAAATGGGTCTCCGTCCATCTTTATAATTTTGTTGTGGGCTAAACTGCAATTTCGTACCGTAGTTGCAAAAAGCTGGTCAGTTTAGTTCAGGTAATTGCGTATTTTAAAACTGCAGTATGTTAAATATCACAAATTTAAACTGCATATTTTTTTACCAAGCCAAGTTTTGAACCCAACATGGGTTCGTGACTAGGACCGTTTTTGTATGTAAATTGGTATACGTATTGGTCGCGTTAACCATTCGGCTACACGGCCGTACTTAAACTGCATAATTAAAGAAATTGGTGGGAAAACGGCAAAATGTGAATCTTTACCGCATGACACGGTAATATAGAAAATTAAGTTTTTCCACAACCAGGGAAATTCAAAATGACCTAATTTCGACGTAGTCTAGAAGGCATTTTTAAATCACCAAAAATGAAGAAAAACCGGAATTGACATTATCGACCTATAAATCGAAGGCGAAATTCTTCGAAATCGCAACTTGGCATGATATCATTTTTGTTAATCTTTCGAGTGAATTCATTTCACAGAATTTCTAAATTTTATTTAAATCGGATAATTTTCAAAATTTTATATTTCAACTGTAGCGAAGGGAACTGGACTGTTGATACGTTAAAACATCTGTGTAATAGTTGGGCCTTTTTTAAAAAAGGATAAGCAAGTATCCATTCTAAGAGGAGATCTCACCGGTTTATCAAGGTATTATTACAAAGCGTAATTCAATCCCTGATAAGCAAATGTTATACCGTGCATAATGTATGGGGTTGCGGTACTGAGTACAGTCTATACGAAATACCTGCAATTATAGAGTCAATTTACATAATATTCTAATGCCAAGAAAGCTTTCATTAAATGACACATTTGATACCGTGCTAAGTCTATATGAAAAATTTCCTGGGAGGGGGTGACAATTCGTTATGAAGGGAAGAAGGCAGTAATTTAGGGAACAGTAAAACAAGTAGAAAATAGATTTTATTCTGTTATGATGTTAGCAACAGTGACAGTTTGGTGTTACAGCCGTCAAGATAAAGGTAATGGCAGAACATCATAGTACGGTAAACAAGGCACTCATAATCCGCCCTGAAAATGACACTATCGTCGAATTTAATTGGAATCGAAACGAGTGTTCAATTTCACAATTATTTTCACACCACGAGTAAAAACCGCCGATCCTGATCGATAGAGTCAAACCATATTAACCTCGACCTACCACGTCGGACAACATCAAGCCCGGGATAAAAAAAGGTCTAAATGGTTTACCGCCTGGCAGACCGGCAGCTGTTTAATTAATCCGTCCGACGATACAATAATATTTATCCTCCAAAATTGCCTTACTGTGACCACAACAGACCTTACAAGTTTTTCAAAGCGATATATTAACTGTTATGTAGACATATTTAGTTGTTATTAAGGGTTAATTACGGTAATAGTTCTCTGTTCGGGTTAAAAAAATGCTTTTTGGTTGAAAACAATTAGCTTTTTTTAATTCTTTTCGAATATTTTCTTAAGTTTTAGTGTGTGTGTGCTAATATTGATAAAAAAATAGGTGCATTGGATTTTCGTTACGGTTCGGTTAATCAATTGTTTTAGTTTAAAGTTGCGCCTCTTTAAAATACGACATTCGTAATGTTACATTTCTATGTAAAAGAGGCGGGAAAAACTTAAAAACAACAGTTGTTTTAGCAAACCATGTTTATGTTTACAAAAGTCTAAAAGAACGGAATAATCCGACAAACACACTGTGTTCGTATCTCATATTTTACAGAATAGCGTCCTATTTCTTACCTTCACTAGACAGCATTTTCAACAGTTTCTTTTGCAACACACAGCTAAATGGACGCTTGGGTTATACTTTTAGCAATTCCTGTAAGGCCTACCCTACAATATTGCTATATGTTTGGTGTCAATTCTTCTATGCAAAAATGACAAAAGCGATTTACAATTAGTCCACAAACAACAGGGATTGTATAAAGTTAAACTTTACAAACTGACAGTCAAAATAAACAGACAAACCAAGAAAACACGACATTGGGTTTAATTATATTTCCCTTCAGCACCAGACTGTAACCTTTTTTTGCTGTCTACATCAGCCGCATGTTCCTAATTGCCTACTCACTGTATTTAGCCCGAAATGCAGCCTAAGGCATCCACAATTGAAGGACCTGGCACTGAGAACATTACATTTTACGAAGCTGAGCAAATGAAAAAAAAAGATTTATAAACTTCAAGGAAACAGCCCGGTGCGTGAGACATATTTGTAAACACATTACACTCAGTCAAAAGTGCAATTGACTCGCGAACAAGGCGCAATTGAAAACTGTCGCCATCGGCTTGAGGCCAAATCTTAGCTTACCCAGCCAAATCAAATTACCTTCGTAATTTCCAGTCTAACAAGTTACAATTAGTGGAAGGGACGTCGATTAACACGTTGTATTGATTGATGTCTACCCCAAATCGTGATATGTCATTCCGGCACAACATGTCATTTGAAGGACTGATACACGTTTCTTCCTAATCGTTCGAGACGCTTAAAAGTGTGTTGTCAATTGTTTAAATTGCTATTTAGATAGGACTGGGATTCAACCCGAGAGTGTTTAGTCAATATAACTTGGAAGGGTATACTTTTATTAAATGGGTTTGTTGCTAAGACCGTTTTATGTTAAGTCGGTATATGTATCGGACGCGATAACCATTCGGCCACACGACCGTTTGAGCGGTTTACTGGTGTGAGCAGGTCGTGCTAACCGAACGGTCAAAATACTCTATTTGTGTGAACCGTTTTTTTAACCGGGATAAGTTTTGAACCCGCAATATTATTGTCACATTTGTTTCTTTTTTTACTGGGCTTAAGTTTCGAACCGAAAATGGGGCCGTCACTAATCCCTGTTGTGTATAGAATAATGTATATCAATGGATCGACCTAACCATCCGATTGACCTAGCCGCATAACCCGGTGGCTTCTTTAGAATACGAAAACCACACCCAAGCACCAAATAAACATGTTAGCAGTAAACACAGTCGTATACAACCGGCCATACCATACAGCTCTGCTGAACTTTATTTGAATTATACAAACTTCCACATTTAGTAGTATACAAAGCAAACAGATTGCCACAAAACGTAATGTACAAATCCAAGCAACTTGAAAAGGTCGCAATGACTCTTGCTCTTATCCAGTCATCGTATTGAACGATTAAAGTGGCGCGTCAGAAATCCGAGCCGCACAATTGCCCAAAAGTCATTGCAATTGATCGACGGTTTGTAATTTGCCAATTTTCCAATAAGGTAAATTTTCTGCAGCGACCGATTGCCGACCATATAAATACTGCATGATGAAAGGTGCTTTTGTGCTTATAACTCTGTTTATCTGATAAAACTTCGAAATCAAGCAATGTCGGAAAGGTCCATACAACATAAATTATGCAGTGAATATACACACGATTTGGTATCTTGTTTGATAAGGTAACTTTCCCGCCATAATTAATGTTAGGTAAACAAGAGAGCAATCGATGGCAGCGATAAATAGAGATTTTAAAATTCAAAACCGTCCGGGTTGGTGTCGGCCCGCTGGCAAAGTCAATCGGTCTTAATACAGTACTACTCCTTAAATAACGGACTGTTCTTCTTTCGCTCTATTTAAGCTGCGGTTCTGTCCAGTGTTCACGAAGGTTTCTCTCGTTTCGCCGATTTCCAGCTCGTCTGCAGTGTTTCCGCGCCAGTAAACGTTTTCCTGCGGTTGTAGCGGGCGCTCTTGGGGCTGCCGCATGCTGACGCTGTTGGAAGTGCTGTGACGTCGTCTGCGCCTGGAGTCGTTGGTAGAAACTCTGCTTGAGTATCGCATCGTTGACAATCTCATCGTCTCCTTTGCCTTGGTTAGCCGTTGGGTAAATCGTGCACCCAAGAAACTAAGAATAGAAAAATATGAACTTCATAGCCAAAAGCTACCAGTCAAAAGAGTATACAAAGCAAATTACGATGTAGGCTAACATATTGATACAAAAAACACTAAGCTTTCTGTAAAGTATGCAACGTACAGAAGGTGAAAAACTTAAATAATTTGAATAATACATTGATTTAATAATTTATGGCCAAAAATCAATATAAATAAGTCAAAGTTACGTCTTTATTTTAATACCTAGTGTATGCTTATTAAACGTATAGGTATTATGTAAATGTTTAAGTTGTCTGATCAGATCAGTATAAAGAATTCTTACAAATTTTTATATATATATTTATTTTATACAAATTATTATTTTAACTTCGCGGGCTTATAAGTTTTTCGTAGTGTAAGTCATACAATACAAGGACTGGAAATACGATTGGCAAACGTGTTTCTAATCACGGGAGAGACGAAACGCGATAAAGGTAGTGATAATCAATTTGAGAGGTCAAACTACTGCATATATTCCACGATTCTAGCTCTACTATCAACCACGGGGCGATCGATGTACAATATGGAAACAAAAAGATTGATTTTAAATTCACCAGCAGGACTGATGGGCAACGTGCAAATACAAACCCAACAATTCGCTTAAGACATGGTAGGTATACTTATTTTGACTTGAGGATGGACGCTTTAGCGCATTTTTATAATAGCACACCGTAAATATACTTTTTCTTCGCTTAAAATTTATTATGAAGTTAGTTTAAGAATTCGAAACAACTATTTCTTGATTTAAATAATCGTATTAAACTTTTTTTCTTTTTAATAACCGCGCTCGGTTTCAAACCCATGACCATATAGTTGCTAGGAATCTTTTTATTAAACCGGTATACGTAACGGTCGCTTAACCGTTCGGCCACACAACCTCACGCAATTTTCTTAATATCCATGTTTTTTTAAACCAGTTTCTATGGTTGGATTAGTTAAGTTTTAGTTTATTCATTTTTGTCCCAGTGTTAAAAAATGGCAAACAAATCAAATCACCACACAGGAACAGAAAAAGACAGCAAAACGAACAGTCGTTAAAACACGTCATTAAAAAAGGATATAATTTAATAAAAATAGCGGACGCGGCCGCCAAACCTAAGCGAAAAATTTTAAGCTTGTCCCATGTGGCTGTTTTGTAAAGCCGGACATTGAAGAACTAATTAATTTAGGAGACGTCGCATTCTGCTATATTACA
>CH002344.1:1671939-1685612 GCA_000149265.1 Ciona savignyi
TTAATCAAAGAAAATATTATACGATTTAAGCAACCAAGATTGTTTGGGAGTGCATTAGGCTAATCGAAGTTCGATTTCTTGGCACCAAAAGTATAAAGGGAAACAGCACACTGCCTTTTTTTAAATGAAACTCCGTAAACAATAATATCGATTCGGACGTACCTGTATAGGTAAGGATTCAGAGCGCTGCTGAAGTATGCTGTAATGCGGACTGCGTATGATAGCGTCGAGCATTGCCCACTGCCCATTGAAAATCCGATGATTTTCGCCAAATGCACAGTGTGCCACGGTAGCCAACTCGCCACAAACAGGAAAACAAGGGCAAGGACAATCATGGTCACTCTCCGTCTGTACGAGCGCTGCGGATAATTAATTATTAATGTGTTGTGGTGAAAAGTGTACATCTGGCCGTGCAAAGTTGACCGCACCGTCCTAACGCCCCCCGCCGCGATTTAAACCTAATGCTATTAGATTTTGTTAAGACGGCACCTTTCTTGATTAAAATTGACAGTCGTCCTTAGTGGAACTGCCACGCTCCACACTCGAAGTAAATTTACACCCTGGTTTAACACTTCGGCAACAAACATGCACTCGTGTAAACGTGCCATTCTATTAATCCATCAGGCTACAAGATCGTTACGTTATTTTAAGAGCCAGGAAACGAGAATATACGTCACGGTATAACAAGAAAATCCCATTTATCACCACCAGACTCGTCTGAAAACGTGACACCTCACACTCATTTAATTTATCATTTCCCTTCAGCATTTTAATCTGTAATGGTGGTGTTGTAAATATTACAGATCATTATGCCCAGAACATGCGATTTACACCCAATGAAACGGCTACCACAATCACTGTAACTTCCCCCCCCCTAATACTAGTCGAACAAGTTATTTTATAGTTGCATATTACTCTTAAGGTTTTATATTTTGCTAGAAAATTAACCCGGTAAATTTTGTAACATTTTAGGTTAATCGACGAATCTTTGCGCTACTATACTTTGTTTCAGTGTTAAAACGAAATTATAATTTGAATTTAAAGGAAATATCTATCGTGGCCTATTATGTGATAATAGTATCAGGTGAAAATGTCGGTTTACCAACAAAAATTTGTGGAGAACTGAAATTGCAAACTGTTATACAAGAGTGGCATAAAGAATCGCTGGGGACGATAAACTGACAACTCTGTGATAATAAGATATCACGCATAAGTTTATTATGCGCAGCAGTCTGATGGTACTAAATCCTTTTCATATTTTGATTAAATTTCTGCAAGAAATTTGTTTACCCTTTTTAAGCCAATGTATCAGTGATTTGTAAACAAAATCAAGTAATGTTTTTATTCATCACAACAAACGGTAATAGCTTGGCGGCTGCACCATGAGTTATCTGAAAATAACTGTAATTATTTCCCCCTAAAACACAGATTTTCCTGATTTGCTTTCCAAAGATAACATTCAATAACTTTAAATAGGCTTAAAAGTTTTGTAGCATACCTGTTTATTAGAACTTTATGTGTGTTTAAAAAACTTAGAATAGTATTTGGGTGTTCCAATCCTAAAATATTTATTTTCTACGCGTTAACCATTCGGCCACATGACTGATAGTATAAAATTGGCCAATAATACAATGTTAGTCAGCTCTTATTGGGTAATATTTGTTCTAGAATGCCCACATGGAAATTTAAAATACAGCTATTTAATTCAATTTCAATATAAAATAGGCCTCGGTGACGAGCACTTTATGGGTTAGAAACTTAAACATAAAATGTTTAAAAACTTTGGTACCTGTGCCTCGTTATTTCCAACTTTCTTCGAGTTCATGATCGTCCTGATGATCATTCCATAGAAGAAACAAATCAAGATGAGAGGCAGACAAAAAGCGAGAACAAAATTCACTCCTACCCATGTAAAGAATGCCGAGTTGTGTTTATATCTGCAATAAATCATTGAATCGTTGTTTATGTTCAAAAGTCAAAAAACAAGGTGGTGTTTTATAAATAAGTGAAATATATTTTATTTACCAGGCTTAGTTTCGATCCCAACATGGGCTTGTCATATGTTTTTATTTATGTAATTGATATATAAATCGGTCACGTTAACATTCATATTTATCCGTGTAAATACAACTATTGCAGTGTGTTGTATATGGTTCGTTCTTCCAGTTTTGGAGGAACCCAATAATTAACTAGATCCGGGCAATATTCGCTTCTGTGATAATTGAATCATGGGACGTGTTTCAACTCTGGTAAAGTTAAATAATCAAACTATTCTGCACACCAAATGGAATGATGGGTTAAAATAAATGCAGTTAGCTAGTTAAAATAGTAGACTAGATTGGAGTTATTTTCTTTGTTACCTTATAAGTACGCATTGTTAAGTAAATAGTTAATTGATTACGTAACAGACTATAACCTGAGTTATTGACTATTATGACACTGTAAGAGCAATTTTCCGGCAAATTCAATAAGCTTACTTGATAGACAGCTTTTAAAAATGATGTGAACGCTTGACTAAAGTAACAAGCTATTAAAAAAATCAATATTCAAATGAGCCAAATAATGCAAAGCGTCCACAGGTCATGCTCTTTAAATGGGCTCTCCTGGGAGTGAAGCTATTTTAGGGTACAGGTACAAATTTTAAACTATGAGTGTCAACACGTGTTAAACACTGCTACTTTTAAATCCATTTTGACTGTTTGCTTTATGTTTCTGATTGCAGAAACGACGGGTTTTCTGGTTATACCTAATCAATATTGTTATATCTTAAACAAAGTATACCTAATCATTATAGTAAACAAAGTGTATATCTATCTATGCATATCTTTAAAAGAGAAATGGTAACATTTTTTCAAATTTGATTGTAACATATTTTATTCACATTGGGCATTAAAAAGATCAGATAAGTATTTGAACTCGGTTTAGGGATTTGATTTTTATTGAATAGACTTCCTGTTATGTTGGGTCGTTAAGAGTTCGCGCGTGGTTAAGTTTATTAGGATTTCCGGGAAACCGGTTAAGGATGGAAATGGGATGCCTGCAGTTTTCAATCGTATTGATATTCTTCTACAGATTATGATGGTTTTTATTGACCAGCTGCTTTATACACAACATTTTATCATGTTATAATTGATTGGTGGTATTTATTATGGGGGTTTCTGAGTAAAACTGGAAATTTTTAATTTAATTAAATTTTTATTATATGTGAATTGGCCATTCTAGTCCTAAAATAGCAAAAATGAAAGAATATTGACTACATAAATGCCGACAATATAGAAAATTGGCCGCGCTGCTTTTATTCTCATGTCTGACAGGAGTTTAGCATGATTTACCCTAAATGTTTGACTGCATATATCTAATACATATTAGCCAACATATCTTTTACTAATTTGTTCATTTAATTATTGGGTGTTAAAATAAGAATGATTACTGGTTTGAGTAAACATGATAATTAGGGAATTTCCCATAAAAATTTGCAAAACGCCGATCATGCTTATAATATTGGGTTTGTCTGGAATTCCCCTTTGCCGATTTACTCAGAAATTGCAAATGCATATCAAACACAAAATAGCTAACACCTCCAGAAACTTCAATTAGACAATTTCCTTCTAATAATATGGAGTGTAAATGCGACCCATCACCAGTTTCAGTAAAATTGAATTTCGGGGGATTCCCCGGAAAAGGGATTAAAGTTTGGTATGAAGCACCCACATCTTTTTATTCGTATTAACTGTGATATTTCAACCCATTAGTTCACTGTGTTTAGGAGAAATGTCCGCAAAGTGCCTTTCCAATAGAACCAACATGGTGTTAGTGACTAAGCCATTATAAGTTCGAAACTTGGCCAACCAAGTTAAGAAGCAGAATGGTGAGGCAGAGAATATATAACAGTATTTTGCAAGTTAGGAAGCAGAATGGTGAGGTACAGAATATTTAAAAGTATTTTGCAATACTAACTTGCACATCTCCGTTTGTTTTCCAGAAATCGCACCCACAACAGGAGCCACGGTCATGTTAGCAGGAGGAATCAAATCAAATATTGGACCAAAGTCGTCCGTTGCCAACCCATCCATACTCGTAAACATATCGAAGATATTGTTAAAGTCGATTGTTTCCCCATTACCATCTCCGCTATTTGATAAACCAGTCAGAATGTCGGTGCTGTTGTTTATATCATGATGAATCGATGTCTTGCATTCATCATAGAGCTGAAAAAGAAAAAATATGTTTGGGGTTCATGTAGAGTACGGTAGGAAAGACTTCACTTTTAGAAATAGCTGTCAATTTTTCAATGATTATATTTTTTTGATTGTTAGCATAATAGTATTTTATAATTATACATTGAAAAATATGGCGACAAGCCTAATGCTTTAATAGCAGAAAGAAACTAAAAGGAGGGAAAGATTAAAGGAGGAAAAACGACATTAAAATGAAGATTATAACGTTAGCTAGTGTATGGGCTGTAAAAGTTATCCTTAGTTCTGAGATTGAGATTAGTTTTTAGGGCAGTGTTGTTTGTCTAGTTGTGGTAGGTAGTTTCCCTTCTTCTAATTTCCGAATTTCAGTGTTGCCGCGCAGCAGTCATATAATGCTCATAGCATAGTGCACATTTCGTTTTAAGCGAACTTAACCAAATTCTATTCACCTATCTCATAGTACAGCGATTTGAAATAATAAACAGATATTGATTTTTCCTTCGGTTTAATTCTTGTGTACTAATCTAATATTAAACCTTTTAATAGAGAAGTATCATGATTGTTTTAAATTTCCCACAACAAAGTAATATTGGTTAAACTGATGAAGTGATGGTTAAATGGACTTTGCACGAATCTTGGTATATATTTAGAAAGTGTATCCGGGAAACCGCATTATTTCACGGACGGCATTTAAGTTTCATAAAAAGTTTGCTGTTAAAGCCTGAAATGTCATAGGAAAAATGAACGTGCAATCAATGCATTCTTAGCTGCAATGTTCTTCCCTTTAGTTAAGGTCGTTGATCTTACAAACAACTACTATTTTACTATGTCGCATCAACAGACATCTTTTAACATCTGTTAAAAGTTTTAATTCGATTGCAACATTTTTTCATTAAGGAGATTTTTTATTTTATGCGGTTGCGTTTATGGGGATTTCCCGTAAAGCGTAAAAATTGTGCGTGTTTTTCGTATCGGAAAAATCCATAATAATCGGTACATTTACCTTTCCGGTGAAAATGGCGCAGCAGTCTGGAGGCGGGCTGGGGAAGCTGTAAGCGCATACGTCACAGTGCACGTTGCTATACATAAACAGAGGGACCGAGAAAAGTATACTGATCACCCATCCAGCTACGGTGAACACGTAAGATGCTTCTGGGCTTCGAATCCTTGACACTAAAGCAGATGAGGCGAAGGCTTTGGTAACGGCGATGTACCGGTCGAAGCTCATTACCTGAAACGTTAATTTTCGAAGTCAACCAATAAATTATGAATGTCGCATAATTTTTGACAAATGTCGCACAATATTTAACTAGATAATAATTAAGTAACAATACAGGAAATTTTTGGTTTCTTTTACATGTTTACTTATTTTCCTTTGTTCCAATGGTAAATGTATGCAAACGACATTTTTACATCAAATATCATACACATGTAATTTTTCAATTGCTACTGGCATATGGCCAAGTAATTTTACCAAAACCACCAATCCATTCTGTTTGGGTTATAGTACCCACCACAAGGAAATATATGCTGGCGTAATAGTTGATAAACAAGATTGCTTCTTTCAACTTGCACATTCCCACCCCGTATGTCCAGCCACCACTAAGCTCGCTGGAGGCGGTAAAGGGGAGCATCAGCAGAAACAGGGTATCGGCAAGAGCGAGTTGTAGAATGTACCTGGGGAGATTGAAATAAAAAAGCTAAAAGCAGATAACTTTTAAATTATTTCAAATCTTAACCCAACAAAATGTAAAAAATATTATTTTCCACCGTTTAATACTGTTTTCTAAAGTTTATTGCTGTTTTATGTTTTCTACTGTAGTCTTATGTTTTCTACTGTAGTCTCTCTGTAAGTGGGCATGCCATCATTGACGTTTTCGAACTTTTGGTTAGCATACACGTTATTCACAAGTGGTGATGACCGTTCTGGCCCGTTTAGGCTACCCCTTAAGAAATGTTCAAAGTGCCAAACATTATTAGTTCTTATCAATGCTCACCCAAGTTAACTTAATAATTATAGTTCGTAACAACTAAGTAAATGACCGATTTTGTTTTGACCATTTGTTTCTGAAACTCCCTTATTTTGTATCTGAAACTCACTTATATTATATATTAAACTCACATAATGTGTCTGAATTCGTCAAATTTTATTTTAAACTCACAGGTTCTGTGTAAATTCGTCAATTGTGTCTCTTAAACTCACCAATTCGCCACGGATTTCTTGTATTCTTGAAGAACGAGAATGATGAAGGCAACCACCATGTTACCGAGCAGCCCGATCACCACCAATATGACTGAAATTATCGCAAATGCCAGATTCGTCTGCATTTTCGGGCAAGAAGGTTTTGGAAAAGCTGTAGGAAGACCCAATGCGCCCAAATCGCCGAAATCCGACAAATCCATTGGTGGTAAAGTTGCCATTATGTTTTCTGTTGATAAGACAAGGTTTACACGGCCACAAAAACAAATGGATAGGAGGGAAATGATATTCATGTTTATCCCCGTGGATGGGAAAACGCAAGGGTGAAATCGTCAGGTCACCTCGCGCCCACCGTCGAGTGATCGAAGCTATTTGCAGTGTGTTGTGTATGATGTACACTCAATTCAGTATAACCCATTGATCTGCTGGATTTAGGCAATGACCTTTAAGTGCCTTGCCCAAGGACACAACCGACTAGCTAGCGACCAGGTTCAAATCTACAACCCTTCGGTTGAATGGAGACGCACTAAACCACCAAGCTAAACGGTAGAAAGTTAATGTACGTTAATAACAGAATACAGTTTTTTTCAATTCTTTTAGGATGTTGTCGTTCCCTTTAATGAAAGTTCAAACGGAACAAGAACGGTACAGAGTACAGTTGCGTGACCGAAAGGTAAACGCGACCGATACGTATACTAACCAATTTGTATGAAAAAAACGCACTCTGTAACGAAACCTTTGTCGGTTCGAAACACAGTCTGGTAAAAAATGGTGGTTAAATTCTTGCCGCAAACAATTCAATAATAACTTGTTCGCGGTCTGATTTCTTATTTGGTTTATAAGTAGACAATATCTCAAAATACTCTCGAAAAGCTGACTACATCGATGAATCATAGAAAAGGTGATCAATACAATTTCAAAAATCTTTTGACACACTTACTAGCTTCGAGATCAAGTCCAAGCAACATTTCTTGACATGTTTTCGCCATCTTTACGAAGCCCTGAAAGAAGCTGCCTTCTCTCCAACGGGATCAGTTTCAACTATTTTTGTGACACCTCTGAATAGTTATAACGCTACTTTTAAATCCTCCAATCCTGTCGGTTACTTAATTTTAATTTCTGCGTAATATTACTTTTTGGTATTGATCGGGCGAAATAAACCGACTTTGAAGTATTATTTATCAATATATTATGCGTGCTCAATACCACAGCACGTCTGTCTATGGTCGTGACCGACCTCTACTGCGCATGTGCAAGAAACTACAGCGCATGCGCATTAAATGTCACAATCCATCAAAAAATGCTACCGCAATCACAAAGATTGCGCGGCGCGTGGCGACTGACGTGCATTTCCGCAAACAAAACAAGCACTTCTGAATCTGAATGATTATTTGATGTAAATGTACTCGGGGGAAAGTCCGAACGTGTCCTGCTGTTAACGATTCTAAGTCAATCAGTTCCTCTTCAGCCCACAAATTCCACTTACACAGACATTAGTACTTAGAACATTTGATTCGAGGCCAGTTGCTTTAATGGAGCTGTATACCAAGAAAAGCGGCGACCATCTACAATATTTTTTCGCTTTCAGGACACGTTTCTCTTTGTCTAATTGACACAAAATCATTATGCGTTCTTTTAACTTCCAAAGCTATGTTTGCCTGTACGTTATTCTGTATGAGTAGGCCTCGGCATTAGGGGCAACTTTATCCCGAATTCCTAACCGCTGATGCAAATGACTTGAATTATCGATAACCACCAAACCGCACGGGCAATATATCCGGGACTGACATCAGGCCAGGTCAAGAAAAGGCGAAGTATACCGGAAATGGGTTCAACGTTCGAAATTTTAATTGAATTGAGCACTTTCTCCAAAATTGTTTTTCTTTATACAACTATCATTCAGTATGAAATATTAATAAAGCCCCTTCTCGATTGCCAACGTTCGCTTTCGGCCTGACCCATATGATGAAACAGATACTATATATAACTCATATATGCAAGTCGTAATACGAATCCACCATTAATCTCTTGGTTTTTGGCTGTTAAAAATGCAATATTGTTCTTTAAATTTTAGGATAAAGCGTCGTTTTAAGTTGCTTACAAGATCGTCGCAGATATTAGATAAAGTACCGACGTGAACACACAAGATACAGCAACTAAGTATTCAACACTCGGCTTGCCCTTTTAAAGCGCAATTTTATGGCCGAACTGAAACGATATTTTTATCTAAAATTAATTTAAAAAATCGAGCAAATCGATTGCAATTTATTTTACGTCAGGTTTGTATATCTGAAACGAACCACACGGTCAGAAAAATAATATAAAGGAATTTTCCTTCAGCTAAATGATTCTAAAACAAATTCTTCCATTTAAACAATACTAATAAAATAATAATTTAAAAATTAACCTGCCGTGCATAACTTGGTTTGGTACAAATGATACCCTTGCAGTAGTTTAAATCTAATATATAAAAAGTTAGTTCTGTAAAAGTTAGACACTGTGACAAAACAAATCATTCTGCTTTTGCAACACAGAATCTCTGAATCAGTTGTTCGTAAGTAGACATTTCGCAATGCAAGAATTTGTTTCCGTTATAAACAATGTAAGATCATTTTTGTTATAAACCAACTGCAATAAAAGGCAGGTATATACATAGGTTTGACGTGTAAAATACCTTGATATGAAGTGTGAAAGCTTAAAAGGAAAGGGCGGCGCACGCTACAGACACATACACTTATAATTGACAGTTGATTAAATAGATTTTTACCTAAACTGGATTTTCTCGTCGGCTTAACTTATCTTTAAAGTAAACTTAACTTAACTTCGGCTTAACTTAACTTAAAAGCCCGATGATGGAGACTACAAAGGCTCTTGATTCTTTTTCGCAGCAAGTTTTCTTGAAATATGGGTAAAATGGTGGTCGGTGACCCCGCTACTTTCACCTATGTAAGACCCAGCTGTGATGTTCACGTAACACTGGGGTACAAAAGCCGCTGGGTCGGTTATTCCCCTAGTCGCGGAATATGTCGCCGAAATTCCGCCGATCACGCCTATCGTGATAATGGTGACGTGGAAGGGGATTACCCGCTTGGGCATCTTCCTTACTAAATATATCACGATGGAGACTTGTCAGAAATGTGGCCGTAGTTCAAGGGCACACTGATTAAACATTTATGTCTTCACGCCGCAAGATGCCGAAAGTCGATAAATTTGTAAAAATGTCGGAATAAATTTAAACTTGCGGCGATGGATAAATTAGAAGCCTCAGAAATGCGGCCAAAAAGAATCGATGGTGAAGAAATTAGATGTTTATTTATTCACGTGCAAAATCGCTGCGACCATTCAAGATTGAAGATTCAAGATTTTATTCCGTCAGCATGATACTTTTATAATAGTAACAGTCACCTCTTTACAATAAATTAAGAAGAAAAAAACACAGTTTCACAATAATATAATAAAGAAAAAAAGGGTTATTGATACTGACCATTTAACAATGTCTTCGTGGAATTTACGTCAAAACTAATATAATTTTAGAAAGTTCTATTTGTTCTTGTAGTGATGATATAACTATAGTCTTTTGCTGAAACACATATCGTCTGTTGGGTGTTGGTTGAGGGGTCAAATCCGGTGTGTTGGTTGAATGGGTTGAAAAAAATTGAAGTCTTAATCATAAGCACAATAACGGGAAGATTAGCGCGTGCTGATATGACCATTACAAAGTGATAACTCTTCCTGCTTTTCCATGTACGGAAATAAAATATGAATATTTTTTTCGCGAACTCGAATAGGCCTCTTCCAAGAGCACTTCATCTTAATATCCTAATCGTCAAAGGAAATTACTTAAATTGTTAATAACCATTAAAAGTAAATTCAATATATTCGGGAACTTAACACAAATCAGGCCAAGAAAAGTTGAAATATATTGAAAATGGAATAAGGCTTAATACTTTAATTGAGTTAAGCAGTTCCTTCAAAAGTATTATAATCAAAAAAGAAACCAACAAATCTGGCGAATTGATTGCAATTTATTTTAGGTCAGGTAGATAGATCTTAAACGAACAACACGCAAAGCACTTTTCAATAATAAAACGGAATTTTCTCAACAAATAGTTCAAAAGCACATTTGAATTTACCTCATAAAACTAAAAAAGACAACAGAAAATTTACAGTGGAAAGCGTGAAAAATTAGGTCCATCGGTGGTACGTTTTATTTGGGTATTAATTCAGCTAAAAAGTCTAATAAATAGAGGCAGCATCAAAGCGAATAATTGTGCTCATGTAATACAGTAGTCTCGGAATATGACATTTTTTTATGAATCAATCACAGGAATATGGTACAGGCATTTACATACTCAGGTGTGACATATGGAGACTTTAAGTACGCTTCGGACATAGAACCTATAATTAACAGCAAATTAAATGGATTTGTAATTACTTCAATGTTAAGCCCGCGAATGGCGACCACAAAGTCACTTTGCTTCTTTCTTGCAACAAGTTCTTCAAAATATGGATGAAACGGGGTTAGTGACCCCCACTACTTCCACCCATGTAAGACGCAGCTGTGATGTTCACGTAACACGGGGGTACGAAAGCCGCTGGGTCGGTTATTCCCCTAATCGCAGAATATGTCGCTGAAACTCCACCGATCACGCCTATCGTGATAATGGTGACGTGGAAGGGGATTTCCCACTTGGGCATCTTCCTAAATTAAAAATTACGTTGAAAAATCGTCGGAAAATGTCGTGGCAGCTCAGCAGCCATGTATCCCCTTTACAAGATAAATTTATATATTTTTTAAATGGTTTTATACATAGGGTACCCATAATATCCTTATTACTAAGCCGTTTTTTTGTAGAAATCAGTATATGAATCGGTAACCTTTCAGCTAACATAAGGATTCTTAGTACGCATCGCCTTAAGTGTTTTAAAAGCTTTGTCCGGCTGATTAGCTTGGTAGCTTGATGCATTGCCTTTCAGTCGAGGGGTTACGTGGTCGAAACTAGCCGCTAGCAATACTCGTTTGAGTTATCGTGCAAGGCACTTAACGGACATTACCTGAACCAAAAATAAAGAAAGTTTTAATCACATACAACATGCTGCAATAGGTCAGGTAACCTTACGCTGGGCGTGAGGTAATCTGACAATTTCTCATGTGATAAAGCCCCTTATCGTACAATAATACATCCGCATATTAGATGGTAAATGAATTTAAAACAAAGGATTTTACAACTGTTCAGAACAGTGAATGATTTTTGAAACCAAAATCTAAAGATAATTGTAAACAATGGTTGCTTGAACTTACGCGTTGTCCCATTCCTTTCCGTGCAACCTCGTTAACCGCCAGAAGAAAATGGAAGGAAAGACGAAGGTGTTTAGCGTCACCGCGCTACCGCCCACTAGCGCCAGTATATGCCCGAACCGAGGACAGCTTTCGGCGGTAAAGATCACGACGAGGGTGATCGAGGTGCGCACCAGAACTCGTTTCCAACCAAACTCTGCAAATTACTTCAAAGTTGTACGCTCATGTTTATAATGGTGTACACTGCTGGTAAATATATAGAATTATAGGAAAAAAAACATCTTAGCAACGTCTTGATTTATAAACAACTAAACACTTGTGCTTTTCCACCGTTTGACTGACGCTCCACGTGTTTTTTATTGACAAAGGCCTATTTGACCTGACACAAATATTCGTATGCTTTGGTATTATGACCACATCATTAAACTCCGGATCTTGCAACTACTGTTTCTATATGCTCACCGTCCGGTAAGTTGAGCGGCATCTCGAAAACTTGACTCAGCGGATTCTGGATAATGACGTAAGCGAAAACGAGGTGCATGGTTATAAGGATGGTGGCGATAGTCTTCATGGGTCCTTGGGAAAGCGAGTCGAATATATTGTCTGCGACCAGGTCTCCATAGACGGAGAAGCCAATTGCGCCGACTGGGATGTACATGCAGAGAATAGCTGCAAACACAAAAATATTAGGACTGGAAACATTGAAAGCGGCTGCAGTGTTAACATAAACAGAGCTTGTGCTGTGTTATAGCTACATTAGAATTAAAGTTAATTAAACTTTTTCGAGCAATTTTAGTAACATACCGGTGTATTGAGAACGGTTGTTAATTAGACGGTTTGACCGCTGTCGTTGAAAAAGGCAAATTACTCTCTTTGCAAATGAAAGATTAAAAAAATAATATAACTAACCCGGCTTTGCTTTTACCTGCAGTTTGTGCGTAGAGTTAATTGCAGCAATTTGCTGTTTGTGTACATTTGAGCTAATATTCTAGTACCATCAACGATAAATTAGATCGTTAATCATTGACCGACTAACAAACATTGGGTCAAAGGCCAATGAGTTTACGACCATCACAAGTTACTTGTTTACCGTCGTTTCCTACGAAGTGTATTAGACATTGCGCAACAGCTGCTATGCTACCGTTGATCTATACTTGATTACAGCCGAAAGATCGAAATAAGTGTATTTTGATAATTCGCTTAATTTTCGTACGGATTAAGTCCTGAACGTAATCCTTTGCGATTCTTCACATACATGACACGGTTAAAGTAAGACATTAAAAAGAAATGCAACTAGAAATATTCATTTATAATTTGTTCTCGTCTTAAATAATGACTCGTCTTAAATAATGTTTTATGTAGCACATAAACTCGGTAGTGCATCATTTTTGGCTGCAGTGGTGTACTGGCTATCATATACCCCAAGCGCAATCTATACTCGGTAGTCATTTTCTTAAATTTTAAGTAAACTCGCAAGTGTGAATAGAAAAATAGGTTCCGGTCGAAACAAGAAATTGCAACAATTACGGGGTGAATTAGAAAAAAGGCAACGCTAAAAGGTGGGAAAAGAGAAGGGAAGGAGGAAAACTACTAGTTTTACCGCTGCCCCAAACCCAAATTTCTGCCATAGTACTAACGCTACTTTCAACCTCAGCCCTATCACGGGCAACACTAAAATGAGGAAAACTGCACACTAAAACTACGGAAACTAATTTAAACCCTCCTCTAAACACTAATCTCGACCCCAGAACTAACCCTAACTCCTACCCCATGTTTAAAACTAACTCATATGTCATAATCTTTATTTAAGTATGTAGTTTCCCTCCTTCCCGCTTTCCAACCGTTTAACTTCTCCCTAACACTAACTTTAATGTCATCTTTATTGCAAAGTACGATTTTCTCCCTTCCCTCTTTCCCTCCCTTTAATTTCCCCATAACGTTAAAAGGCAAGGTTAAAACAGAGGAAAATTGTACACTT
>CH002344.1:1685712-1697483 GCA_000149265.1 Ciona savignyi
TTTATATATACAATTTTGGAGGTTATCATAACTTTTGTCACAAGAGGTAAAAGTGACAGGGTTAACTAGTTAATAATTCAACTAAAATAGATATAATTGGAAAGTGTTTCCATTAGTTTCAGCTTCTAATGCCTTAAACAGCCAGAAATAAAACAGTTATAAAATATTTAGAACAAAAATTACATTTTTTGTTCTGCTCATATAGTAACTACTTCTGGAGTAAAAGCCTTTGAATCTAAATATAGTGTAGAAGTATTGAACCTTATGTTGATCTTGTTGTTGTGATATCCCAATTTGTTGTGGCTGGTCATATGTCATTATGACACTTAGTTCAAAATTATTATTCATAAAATGGATTTTTAATTCCTTAAAGTTTCCTAACAGTCGAATGCATAACCATGCATCTTGAATGACATGGTAAATAAATGGGCAGTGAGACAAATTGCTGATTATTCAAAGCCCATTATATGCAAGACACAAGGCTGATTTTTACAAACAAGAAATTAAAGCATTAATTTCGATACTAACTCCATTATACAGATTTCCCCAGGCAAAATTTGACAAATAAATGTCCACAATAATAATTGAGATAGATGAACAAAAAATTGTTCTGTCTATTCGTCATTTTAGCTTTTGTTTGAAGATAATAGGTGGGTATTGAGTTGATGTACACAAGACTTCACTTAGATAAATACCCTCAGCCAATAAAGTGGTGTGGACATTATTAAAGTATTTATTGAGTATTCTTAGAAACACAATATTGCTGTACCGTGTTGGTTCCAATGTGTCATGTTAACTTTAAAATATGTATTATCCATATTGCTTGAGACATTAATATGAAATGGTTGTAACTTTTTAGGTGAATGCCATTTGAAGCATCTTTTGACATTGCTGGAGTCTGACGCAATAACCAAAGGAGAAAATACACACTTTAACTTTTATATGCTTCAGTGGTAACACATCAATAATACATAAAATGTCCGCTAAATGCCTGCCCAAGAATACCATTGACTAGCTAGCAACTGGTTTCAACAGACAGTTTAAGGGTTTAATAATATTTTAAACATCCTTACAGATGCAAATCATGATAGTTCTAAGAGACACAAACTGTTGTAAAACAACGTTTTGGCCCCCATTTCTAAGATTGTATGCTCAAAGCCTATCAAAAATTACTTAAAATTGCATCATTGGTTTTTAACAGGTTGTCTTAAAAATAAAAGTGACCTCTATGACTAACGAACTATTTTCACTAATACACAGCAATAAAAGTGTAAATTAAGTTCAGTTTATTTTTATTCCCAATAACAACATTATATATAAAAGTGAAAGAACTTACATTCATGCATAGGCTAAGATGGATGATGACAACTCCAATAAAGAAGCAAACGCCGAACATGGTAAAGAAATGAAACAAAATGTAACCCTCATGGCCTCTGTTAACAAAAGAACGTACATTGTTATTTCGGAACCAATGTAAATAGCAATATTCAGTGTTAAGTTCTAAAACAAACATAGAGAGCTTTGGCATAAATAATGTACTGGTACTAAGATATAGAGAAGGCTAAGAGTTTACACAAAACAGGTATGTATATTCACCTTAAAGGGTAAATATACACATTTAGTATTTTTTAAAACATAATTAACCAAATAGATAAATTTAAATGATAGAAAAACAATTAATTATAAAATAAGGTAAATATAGAGTTCTGTTCGTTTCTGCTGTATGTGGGCAACCTAAATTATTCCCGGGTCCAAATGTTAATAATGCTTATAATGGGTCATAAAAGGATTCATTTCATTTTCAACTATCAAAGAATTATGCAGACATTATTAATACATCTTTCTCTGGAACAGACAAATTTAAAAAGGTAGAATTTTAACGGCATTTGTAGGGTCGCTATAGTTAAGTTAGGGCAATGCATATTGCAAGCAAAGTGCTTGCTCACCTGCACCATGCATAACCACAATGTTTGCTTGGTTTTAACATGTGTGTTGGGTTAAAAGATAAGATATGGAGGGTGGAGACTGATTTATGTTTAATAAACTTTGGTCCTGTTGTTACCTCGTTGTACCATATAAGTCTTAATATTTACACACTGCAATACAGCAATCTTACAAAAGACAGAGCCAGTTTTAATATCCCAAACTTAACTTAAAATAAGTGACCAAGATACTTAAAACGAACATTATTAGTCTGCAGACAACTAAATCATGCGCACAAGTTATCTGACGATAAACCGGTTATAGATTCTAGAAAACACAGGTTTCTCCTACACCAGTAAACTAACGACACCATTTGTAATCGCGGAAGTGATTAAATGTGGTCGTTAAACTGCACTAAAAAGTTTTAATATATTTGACCTTTGTCACACTGAGTCTATGAGGTCATAAACGTTATTTTTATAACAAAAATCTGCGAAATGTATTAGCACTAAATAATAAAAATATGTTAAGTATAAAACGTGCATCCAACAGTTCAGTTTTAGGACAAGTTCAGATTCTGTGGCCAGTGTTTTTTTAGGACAACAACCCGATTGCCAAGCTATTACAGTTCAAAGCATACAAAGAGACAATGTCTCCTTTTTTAAACTACAAGCTAAAGTAACTTAAGGTAATTTGATCTAAACTTTGACTGGTATGTCTGTTGTGTGGGTGGTATGTTTTAAGCAAGCAAACTGTAATATCATATGGCTTTCTACCCAATCTCGTCTTAAATAATGACTCGTCTTAAATAATGTTTTATGTAGCACATAAACTCGGTAGTGCATCATTTTTGGCTGCAGTGGTGTACTGGCTATCATATACCCCAAGCGCAATCTATACTCGGTAGTCATTTTCTTAAATTTTAAGTAAACTCGCAAGTGTGAATAGAAAAATAGGTTCCGGTCGAAACAAGAAATTGCAACAATTACGGGGTGAATTAGAAAAAAGGCAACGCTAAAAGGTGGGAAAAGAGAAGGGAAGGAGGAAAACTACTAGTTTTACCGCTGCCCCAAACCCAAATTTCTGCCATAGTACTAACGCTACTTTCAACCTCAGCCCTATCACGGGCAACACTAAAATGAGGAAAACTGCACACTAAAACTACGGAAACTAATTTAAACCCTCCTCTAAACACTAATCTCGACCCCAGAACTAACCCTAACTCCTACCCCATGTTTAAAACTAACTCATATGTCATAATCTTTATTTAAGTATGTAGTTTCCCTCCTTCCCGCTTTCCAACCGTTTAACTTCTCCCTAACACTAACTTTAATGTCATCTTTATTGCAAAGTACGATTTTCTCCCTTCCCTCTTTCCCTCCCTTTAATTTCCCCATAACGTTAAAAGGCAAGGTTAAAACAGAGGAAAATTGTACACTTAAATGAAGATTGGGGCGTAAGGATTAGTGTTAGGGGTAAGGTTAAAGTTAGCGTTATTTCTAGGGTTAAGACAAGTGTTTGGGGTAGGGTTAGAATTAGTTTCTATAGTTTAAATAAGCAGTTTTCCTACTTCTCTGCTTATATTTCCCCTTATTTAAGTGTTGGCCAGTAATTACTTAAAATATAAAAAACCCGCCGCTTGTAAGTACACATTTTCCTAGTCAGTAACGTCACAAAGTGGTTTGTGCGACAACGTCACAAAGGGATTTGTGCAGCACGTCACAAAGTGATTTGACATTAAGTCATCAATACTTTGCGTCACAAACATATACTGTATTTATATGTATCGGTTAGAGTTAGGTAATGGTGTACAAATTGAGCATACTGACTGACACAGGTATGTTGTAGTTATTAACGCCGTAAGTCGATTATGCTCAGGTTATTAAGAGGGTTAAGCGTTTTAATTAAATCTGTGGTCAGACTGTGGTATTAGTGCCTTTGTAGAATGTATTCGAGGTGACATTGAAAGTCAAAGCAAATATAAATTATATGCTCAGACACAGAATGAAGCGACAGACATAAGTCGAACCTGTACCGGTAAACAAACGGTGGGGGAAAACTAAAATGAGGGAAAGCGGGAATGAGGGAAACTGCACACTAAAATTGATATTAGGGCACTATAGTTATTTTTAAACATGGCCTTGGAGTAAGGGTTAGGTCAATTTCACCATTTTCGTAGTTATATACTTAACGTCGTTATAGGATTGGGATATGGATAAGAACAAATATATAACCCTTATTCCACATTTTCGTGTTTTAATACTGTCCTTTTTAACCACCCCAACATAAAAGCCAACAATGTTTTGGTATTATCGACAAGAAACTGCTTTAAAACAAAAACGCGCATGAATCGAAGCACTTACAGCCCATAGCCACAATCACGGCTTTTGGAAATCGTTCTGGTTCCCTCATGTCAGCTTGTATAGTTGGGAAAGCCGCCATTCCACCAAAGCAGAAGAGAATCATACCAAAGGCGAGAAAGAATGATTCAAATCCTCTTTCAAATCCTGTAATGAAGTATAAGGATACAATTTTGGAATAAAGTATTAGGATAAAGGTTTAAATCAAGTTTTAGGATTGGAAAAAAAGTATTAGGTTGTAATAATTTAAATATAGCATAGGATACGATATTCAAGTTTATACCCATAAATGGGGAAACGCAAGGAGCGTTAGTGAACGAGTAATCGTCAAGTTATACATCACGCCCTACGTTGGATTATCCGACCTATTGTAGTGTTTTGTGTATGATTAAGACGTTCCTTTAATTTAGTAAGATTGTTTAATACATAGTTTCGAAACAAGTACGTTGAAATGATATCGGAAAATTAAATCCATGATATGCTGGCTATTAAGGCCTTTTAAAACACCAATCGATTTATAAATAGGCCGAGTTAACCATTTGACCACACAACCGGAAAATGTGCAGTATTGTACTCGACGCAGAATACAAAACGACTTTAGTTATAATATGGCGTGTGGTCAATCGCTTGGCTTTTATAAAACAAAGCAAAACCTTTTACGGAGTTCATATTTAATGTGTATCCTATAATGTGATGTCATTGTTGAGCTGTGCAAATAACAAAATTGTTTAACGTATTCTAAATAGACATCAAACTCTGGAACACGGATAATTATGTCCCAATTTTAAAGAGATTTCTGTTTCCCTATATGTAAGCCGATAGACTATAGTATCAAAATTAGTCACGATTTAGTCGGTTTTGTCATTCGGCAAGGCACTTAGCGGACATTGTCTGGACCCAATGGATAAATTGGGTATATACCAAAATCTAAAATTGGATGAACTTCTTAACGCAACACACTATAATAACTTCGGTCACCCAATGGTGTGCAGGACATAATCTGACGACTGCCACTGCCATATTGTCTGCTGCGTTTTACCATTTACGGGCATAAAACATGATTATGCTATCCTATTCCATCCCATACAAGATATTACGGAGTTAATTTGTTACATTATTACAACGTTACTATATAAGATTTACTGTACTGCAGTTTTTTTTAATTTTTTACATAGTTACCATTTTCTACAGTTAAATGTAATTATTAGAGTTACTATACTACCTCATACCGTCAGGATGTGTTTCCCTGTATTCCACTGTTCTGTTGTGAGCCACCTCAATGTCCATGATTGCTTGTATGAATATAAGAACGCAGGCAATAGCGGTTGTCACAGTGGCTCCAAGAGCAATGGGCCTGTACGAAAAATTGTAATCACAGTTGAGTTTTGTAAATCACAGTTAAGTTTTTTTTATTGGATAACACAAATGCGAATGTATATCTAAAATTAAATGGTACAAAAGGATTTAGTAAAACGGAAATCGTTAAAACACATTTGGAACAAATAAAATACCAATTTTAAACCGCATACGACATAACGACTGTCGTTAAATCGATGTCAAAATACACACAATAGGATACTGACGATCGTACGTTTGCCTTTTTACTATATGTAAAACTATATTTAGACTGTACCGATTTGTTTGCAATCTAAAATATTGTCCTGTATATGGTTTCCCAGGTAATCCAACCACAACCGGCATATTTTATAAAATGTATATATTGCCAGTTTCTTTACAAAGAACGGTACTTTAGATGCAAACCCACATTTGTCATTCATGGCCTATTAAAGAAATATATATACCATCTAATGCATTAATTACATTTTGTCTATAGGGCAACCCACCATAAAATTTATGTAATATCTTGTAAAACTTAAACTCAACTTAACATTTTTCTTTATGTTGATGGGGATTTTGTCAGATTGTTCTCTGATTTATTTGAGTTGCGTTTGGGGGTATTTACCAAAAACGGTTAAAGATATAGACTTTACTTTCATCTTGGTGGTTCAAACTTTTAACCATTAATTCAATTGTTTTAAGAAAGGGGTCTTTAATCATGTATGGGTTGAATCAGGGTTGCATTTTTCGTTTACGAAATAACTCTAAAAGTTTGGGCGTTGTGAGTGTTTAACTGCCAAAGTTTACGACCTACCAGAAATCCTTCGGGCTCTTGAGCCAACAGAAGGGAGCCAGGACTCCGTTCAATGATCATAACCCAATAACATAACGATATATCAGCGTTTACCTGAAACAAGGAGACGATTTAATTTGGAGTTGTTTGCTATGTAGTTGTTTGCTATGGAGTTGTTTGCTTATCTGCACGACCTTACACAGGGAATTTATGCTTAAATCAATGACAGCGCAAATTACTGGAATTCCTTTAGCAAACATTAAATAAGTTTGGAATTAAATCTTACACTGCTGCAAATCGTTCTTTACTAATGCTAATAAATTTTAATGGACACTATTTAATTTTTATGGGATATTTTTAAATTTGCAGATAATGGTTATTTTTATTTATTTGTTGCGAGGTCCTAAAATGTATCAGCATATATACATAAGCAATCACCGTGATAATCAAACATGTCTTTCCATTGCTGTTGCATTTGAGAAAAATCAGGCAAATAAACTACACGTATTTTATGTCTTATCCGTACTGGGTATAAGATTTTCAAGTTTCTCCAATTAGAACAACGCGGGTATTAGTCAGATTAACTTGGGCCTACATCGGGTTAACGGTAGTACTGAGCAACCCAGAATATTGGCTCCTTTACGGGAATTATTTATGTATTTCTATGCTAATATGTGTATGATCAGTGTTGACGCAGTCTCAGTGATGAGCCGATCACGGGTTCGAACTCAGCCCAGTAAAAAGAAAGAGATCTGTCCACACAGTAAAATCACTGCATAAAGAAGTATCGTCTCACCTGGGCAAGCAAACTCTGAATATTACCAGATGCTATCAGCAACAGCACCACGCATACCCCGTACAAGGTGAAATAAACTGATATATTGACGATGATCCTGCAAAATACTTAAAATGAGGGCAGAATCAAACACGTGATCATGGTAAGCAACCGAGAATGATTGGATGACTTTGTGGTGATCAGTTAACTTGTTTGTTTTGCTTCGTTAAGAGAAACAATAATTTTAAATGAACACACGTTAAAATAAAGGTCGGGAATAATGGCAAAACACTTGTCATTATGGCAGGTCATGGAAAATGTAATTAAAACAATTATGAGCGATTATTAAATGGTGATTCAGTTAAAACAACCCAATCCGGAGGAAATGGGCAGAGGTAACGCCCACCATCAAGAGCTTTGACCAATCAAACGCCGCCGAGTTACTTCGCAAACGTGGGACTTAAGATAGGATAGGATAGGATATTCATGTTTATCCCCGTGAATGGGAAAACCTAGGGGGTTATCACACGGGCAATCGTCAGATCACCTCGCGCCCATCGTCGGGTTACCGGAGCTATTGCAGTGTGTTGTATATGATAGACAAGTTCCTTTGATTTGGTAGAACCCATTAATCCGCTGGGTTCAGGCAATGTCCGTAAAGTGCCTTGCCCAGGGACACATTCGACTAGCTAGCGACCAGTTTCGCACCTGCAACCTTTCGATTGAAAGGCGACGCACTTAACCGCTAGACCATCGGGCCTGAGAGATATAAACTAAAGGTGGCGTATAACCAATGAATAGACCTCTATGTTTGGCGACAACTGACTAGTGGTACTCTTGTAGACATGGTATTTAAATGAGTGTTTTGCTGAGCAACAAAGGTGGTGATTTCCCAATGTTTGTTTGGTTGAAAGCAGTAGGCTGCGCGCCGGTGTTCTGGTTTAGCTGTAAAGTTTTGTAATAGTGGAACAGTGCTTTGTGAAATAAAGGTGTTGATTGTGCATCTGCTAGCTGTTTTCTTGAAAAAAGGTTCCCGATGTGCGAAGGTACCAGTTCAAAAAATTTTGCTCCCTAAACCCACCAGGTTTGAGTTTAATTAATGGACGTCGAACAAAACCCCAATTATAAAAACGACAGCCATTAATATGAAACAGGTCTGGTTGTCGAACGGTTTATGCGACCATTACTTCCATGCGTATACCATACGTATGCCCGGTGATAAAAATAAAGTAATCTACACTTACTTTCCAGGCCTACCAAATGTATTGTAGCCAATCGTCGGATATGGATCCGAACAGTGACCCTTCAGCTCCGGTTTGTTATCTCGAAGTAACGTCCAGCACCGACCCAGCACGGTACCGGTGAAAGAAGATATTCCAGCACACATGAATATGAGGAATAACCCAACCTGTGAAAGTGTGCATGTTGATTTCGTTGTATGTGAAGATTTGCAAAAAAAGATCACAGCTGCTTCTAAAAGCCAGACTACAGTACGGTCGAGGGGCATGGTGGTTAAGGCGATTGACACATATACTAAATTCGATGCAAAAACGGTCAAAGTGATGATCCCACCCACTATAGGCTCGACACCTAGCTATAAAAAATGAAAACAAGAAGCAGATCTACAGAAAAAAACAAGAAACTGAACGCGTACGTTTCCTGTTTCCAGTAAAAATAAATAAAATGTAACAACGGTAATTCTTTGATATATAGATATTCATGTTTCATGGACTTACCCAACCGGCATCCTTTACAGCCTTGGGAAGAGCAAGCACGCCACTTCCGGTCATCTCGCCAGTGATGAAGAGCACGGCAGTGATCACGGTGAGTCCGGTGAGCGGAGGTTTCGCCTTTTCTTCCTGAGGATGTGAAACATAATAACGATTTGGTTTAGTCACCTGGTGAAAACATTGTTAGTTGTTTGGAGGTGGTTTAGCCACTATACATCTCAAGCCAGCACCGTCGACAACTCAACATCCTCAAGTCGGCGGTTGCTGGAACAACTCAATACCATCTTAAAATAATTATCACCCTGTGCAGCAAGAGGCCGTGTTTTTAAAACTACTCTGTAGTGGCTTATGATAATATTACGCTTTATTTTTGCACTGTGACTATGTGATGCTAATAAAATCAGTTGAATCAAATTTGGTGAAAACATTGTTTATTCTTTGGAGGTGGTTTAGTCATCTGGTACAGATTTGGAGAAACCTCATGACAATTAAGTCATCCTGAAACACAAGACTTTTAAGATTCAAGTATGAATCCATACTATTAATCAACATATAAACGGTATAACTGATCTTTATGATATAACGGAGCTGTATAAGATGTAACACCTATTTGATATAAGGGAACTATGGGGTACAATCAACTTACTTAATAATAACATATCCAAGTTGGGAAATGTATTTATTTGAATAAGAATGAAAATGCTTTTTAGACGTAATTGATTTCCTTATAATAATATAGGCTACATTATGTATGATACTTTACATATCCTTCCTATATGGTTTGTTAAACCTGCAAACCTTGTGCAACACTGAACTTGTGCAACACTGAAGTGCAACAATAAAATAATATACAGGAAAAGCGTTTGCATTTTTTGATTTCAGGAGTGGACACAAAATGGTTTGGGCAACTCCAATAAACAGGCTGCAATATTGGTGGGATTTTCGTAGTATATAAGAAGTGGTTCTATATAACTTCGTAATATATATTAATAAGGGGTTGTAATATTCGACATAATATACCGAAAGCTTTAATCGGTTGCTTGAAAAATTGCGGTTTGTTTATTTTGTAATCATTAACTTTGTATAAGAGTTAATAATAGATTCTTATCTTTAACTCCAAAGGAAACAAGTTAAACATTGTACGCGTGCACTACGCGATAGAACTCTTTTATTTATCAAACCAGCGACCATTCGGAATATGTATTTGAATCCATCGTGCTTACCACGTGCAAAGCAATTAACGGTCATTTCCTTAAACACAATAGGAAATGTGTTTAATCTAGAACGATAGGTTCTACAAAATTAAAAGAACGTCTTAATCATACGCAACACACTGCAATAGCTACGATAACCTACCGCTAGGTGCAAGGTAATCTGCCGGTGTGTTAAACGCCTCTTTCGTTTTCCCATTCATAAGGATACACGTGAATATTCAATCCTATTCGGCCACACGACCCTTCTCCCAGCTAAAGAGATTCTTGGAAACTATATATTGTCGGTATTGTTCTGAGACTTTTGTCAGGCACGCCATCTGATTAGTTTCTCCATGATATCAATGGATTTAAAAGTTACAGAATACCAGATGGTACGCTCAATGCTGATTGGTTAATTTTTGCCACGCCTTCGCCATATTTTGACTCCAATTGACATTTTCAACCGCACACGTCATAAGAATAAATTGGTTTAAAATTTGGAATTTGGGAAATGGTAAATGATTTACGTAAATTCATATTATGCGGTTTAAAGGCTTTTAGGTAAATAACCCCATTAGGTAACTGACTTTGTTTTTAATTTACGAATTAATATGGTTTATAAACGTTAGGGTTTTCCCAATGGTAATAAAAATATATATAACTACAATGCCAACCCCTAAACAACAGAAACGGTCGTAAAATTCTTTTCTTGTTTACAATAAATTAATTTAAATACACCTACAAAATTGCGTGTGGCATCTTGGCACAATTCCCAAATGCAACGTAGCCCTCAAAAACCCACGAATTTGACCACCATGATCTACACTCTACAGCATCTGCTTTAAACAACTAATAACCCTGCTAATTTTGTTTATTTTGCCGTATATGGAGGGGTCGTGTTGACATTAAACTGTCTGGAGAACAGTTTAATAAGTAGTCCACCCTTAAAAAATGTTTGGAAAACGGTAAAAAAAACGGCAAACGACGATCGTTAGAACACGTCTAAAAAACAATAAATTGACCAATTTTGGTATAATTAAACGTGGCCGCTAAACCCAATTTTTTGTTTGTTTAATAACAATAAACACAAACGCTTCAATTTAGTAATGAAAGAAATTGAATATTTTCCGATATTTAAACGGGTTTTCGGAAAACATATCCAAGCGTATCTTTGTTATGTGTGTAAATACTGACACAGTGCACCAAAAATAGGATGTTATCGGTTTTGTGCTAACTCAGCTATACCACATCTAAGGTAAATAAATGTTGGCTTAAGACTTTCATCCCAGTATCGGCAATACCGCCATTATTATGCAGTATAAAGCGGTACTGTGTCAATATATTTTTAACGGGACAAGTTTTTAACCTATAATGTAACTTGATCCCTTTTTGTGTAGAAATCGGTATGTGAATTGGTCGCATTGACCATTTGGTCACACGATCGTAAGTTCGTACTGTTTCAAGTTCGTCACGACCACACGATTTCGCATACGCATTCATCCGACACTTTACCACGCTTTCTACGGGTAGTTGTCGGGATAGAGTGCTAGGTAAATATACTAGTTTTATAAACCTTATATTTGACATAAACTTAGATTTGGTAAATTCGAGAATCCTACAGATAAATATGTTTGTTATAATTTTGTATGCTGGTTGAAT
>CH002344.1:1697583-1712052 GCA_000149265.1 Ciona savignyi
GATGTATTTTCATTTATGACCTTGAAATAACATTATCGCGCCCCGACAAACTAAATACCAAATATCGTATGCTGACATCGCGCAAGGGGAAATCTGACGAAAAGTTCAATTCCCCACGTCTCCACTCGTTTTCTCACGACTGAATACACATATATCCAATCTCATAACAGACAGGTTGTAATGGTTAACGCGACCGATACATCTACCAAATTGCTTAACAAAGCGGTCTTAGCAAAGATCCCATCATGGGTTCGAAACTAAGCCCAGTAAAAAAGTTAGTTCTAAGCCTTACCTTTTCATAACTCCCGTTCGTTTTTCCCATTAACTCGACGGCTTCGGGTGATTTCGAATCCATGACTAAGGTTTGATTATTGCTGATAACTCTGCCGTCCAACCGTCCAGCAATTCCAAAGAATAATAACCTAGATCTTACGCCCTGAACCCAGCATTGTGGTCAAGCCGTGTTATATTGAGACATACATTACAGTGAAACAAAAGGATCGTGTTTTTACACTAAATTTAATACCTTTGGCCAAGCGAGACTTTCAATGGACCAAAGACGAAGCCTAACAATCAACTATATATCTTCGAAAACGGGCAAATTAACTGTGGTATTGCCAAAACCTTGTACAATCAAGCAAAATCTTTTGTTCCCTTTCTGCATACAAAGTGAGACAGACCTTACTTTTTAACTTGTCGCATTCTTGTATATTTCCGCGCTATTGCGTTTTCTCAGTACTGCACACTTAAAATAATATCTGATATAACAAACAACGAAACGCAGCAAATTAAAATTTCCTTACTCGCAACTGCAGTGCATGGCTTCAATACCCATTCAAGGCCAAAAACCGTGTGAGCTAAAGCTGATAAGCTTTCGAATCTGGCAATTGGACTGCAGCAGAGCAATACAGCACGGTTTCCCAGTCAGCGTATTCTTGATTGCTTCCGTAGAGCTCATATCGACACTGCATAACAGCAGTCGATTGAAGGCAGACAAGGCCGCGATACGTCACAAGTTTACTGAACGAGATAAGGTGAACGAGAAACAGGTACAACCACGTGTAGACCTGCAATTTTCCAGAAAATATAGAATGCAATACTTGAAACAACGTCTTATTTGTGCTAAACCAATACATTTCACGCCTGGGCACTTTGATCCTATATGGTTCGTTATACACTATCTTTAATTTAGACAACACTTTATGTTTTCCCTACTTATTTTGACAATTCTAACTATAAAACGACATTACGACCACAAGCATGATGAGGTAGGCTATATCCGTACAAAACTCGCAATTCTAATCTTAATCTTCCAATTAAGCACTTTTCTCTGGACTTTCGCATTCTAGATAGCAGCCAAGGCATTGCGTTCTTAAGGAATTCGTTTCACACAGTCTATGAAATAAAGGTCACTGTGGTGGGCGGCAAGGCTAAATAGAACGAACGCACCGCAAGAAAGGTATCGTTACCCAACAACGCAGCTGACGCCCTGGCATAACTAGTTTGGCAAAGTGCCATCGAGAACGCTTTACGGAGATCTATATCGATATCTTCAACAACCTGATTTATTCGATCATATTTTACAACAAAAATATTACAAAGCAATGCAATAAAATACCCTACGATAGAAAGATAATTGTATATCCACAAAGACAAATTTACTCACAAAATCATATCTGAGAAATTAGCACAAGGTTTTACAATTGTCTTTTAAAATACATGTAACGGATCATGTACTTTATATTACAGTTGATACGTTAGAGTAAAAACAGGAAATATCTATACATTTTCTCTATTTGCCTGTGTAGGTCCAGTTTGTTTTCTCCTTAATTTACCGTAAACACCAATCAAACATACTAATGAAACGAGCCATAATTACACAACAAAAATTAAAATAGACATGATTACACAATTGTGCTATAAGAATAGAGTTACAGGGATCTCACACTCGATAACAATGGGTCGGTGTCAAAGATATAAACGATGTCTCAGCAGAACTATTCTTCAATACAATCTTGTACATTTTTCTCTTTGCTCGTGCATACCACCTAGCGACCAGGTAGGCTTGGACTGGGGTGAAAGACAATATAGCTAAACTGTACGGTCGTGTGGCCGAATGATTAACGCGACCGATACATATACCGACTTACATACAAAAAACGGTCTTAGCAACGAAACCGTTATGGGTTCCAAACTAATCCCTTAAAAAATATATATATAGTTAAACTAGGAGGATAACACTAAAATACTCTAGCTGTGGGGATTTTGTCTTCAATAATTATATATAATGTTGATATACAGATTGTACTATGATCATTTAATATAAAGGTTTCATTGCAAAATTGAAAAAACGGGTCACAATTAGCTAGCCCCATATTAATTTAACACTTAAACAAGGGAAAATAATTCTAGAAAATCATTTCCGTAATAAGGTACTAAGTGCATATTAATTAGGCATTTAGTATCAAACTATTAAATAAATACTGGAATACCGTATTCGATTTACATTGCATGAGCGAGCCAGACATGCGAAAATTGTGGTATTGTGCGACAAGTTTACATTACTTTGCAATATTTCCATAGCTGTCGAGCAGGTGTACAAAAATGTCCACCGATGCTGTACAACTCCAATTTCCTGCTGTGAAAACAAGGTTTCGATATTGTTGAAGTCGTTTCATACGTGTTTATGTTAAGCTCGTGTTACAGTATTGTTTTATTTTTACTCTTTTGTCTTTCGTCATGTCACCGCTTCACAATGCGCGTGCTATTTGATATGAAGCCAGCCTTCTGTTTAAATCATGAATATCTTCGAGCACAGAATTGTCGAAAGAGGTGTATAGTTATACGAAATATGAAAACTTTATTCAGTAAAGACTAACAATAGATATTTAGTTGACGATATAGCAAAGGATGCTACATTCAATCTGAGGCGATCTTGAACCCAACGTATCATATTGGCTGTATTTTCCATAATTCTTGTACAATAAGCAATAGCAAGTATGTTAGTCGTAAACTGAAGGTGTTTATTGTTTAAACTATGCTCTCTATCCTCGGGAATTTGATACGATAGAGGCCAGTGACTGAGAAAGTGAGTAATATATGGCAGAAAAAGAAGTAAAATCTTGGTATTTATACGGTTATTAATTTCCTTTTAATATGGTTTTTATTAGGTTAAACGACCGCATCATTTTTTCTAGGTTATACCGTGTGTATTTACTAATGTGTTTTAACTACTGTAGTTTTTACCGAATAATCCTGCCTCCCTAATTTAAAATAATTATGGCATTGTTCTTTAATGTAATAAAGGAGCGATAGAATTAACTAAACTAATATTAGCCAGGTTATGTTAAAATAGATATATCGGTCCTTTACTATGTTTTTGTTTGAGATATTGAATGTGGTTTTGCGTGAACAAACATAGCAATACTTGAATATTATTTATTGTCTTACAAAACATCAATGTTAGTGAAAACTGAATGATTTCGTAACGAGAAAACCAAACAATGTTCGCCGTGTTCTATGTTTGCCTATCCTTGCTTTCCATCTTGTATTTATAAATAAATATTAACTGAGATAAACATAGCATTTGGTCCCAATCGATAGTACAGAATAGGTTTGTTACATTTATCACATAAAAAGTTCTTAATTGATATGGTCTGACGAGATTTGGTGTTTGGTTCGGTATATATACTTTTTTAGTATTTTACTTGCCTGCGATAAGCACATCACTAAGTTTTTTTTTTATCCAGGAGACGTCCTGAACCAATTGTGAGCTTTTATTACATTAGTTTTATTACCGGACTTAGTTTCGATCCCTTAAAGGGCTGGAGGCTAAGACCGTTTCTTTGTGTGTAAGTCTATATATGTATCGGTTGCGTTAACCTTTCGGCCACATTACCGTACCCAAATCGTTTTGTTCGTCAGTGTAGCTTAAGCTCAGTGGTATCACAGCGATACCCCAAGCGAAAGGTGGTGTGATGAAAACCAGCCACGAGCTAATCGCTTCCTAAAACAAAATCACAGATACACTAAGTAACATTATCTTCGATTAAAACCTGTATCGAATACAACATAGCTCAATAGTTCGGGTAATTGTATGATGGTAAAGTCGAATGGTTAACGCCAGCAATAGATATACCAATTCTGTACAAAAATGTTTTGGAGAATTGCCCAAAAATCGGTCTTAGTTACAAACCCGATTAAAACCAATCCAAGTTTCGTAAAAAAGTTTTGGTAAACTGTTTGTGGGTATGTAGCATTCTAATGTCCCATACGTATTTACCTACCGCTGTGAATAAATGTAACTATTCCATCTTATTCGGCGCAATGAGGTGATTGAGTGGTTATTTGACTGCAATTTATTTTCAGATTTTACTGTTGTTATTTGAAGTAAAAACTTAACTAGTATAGGTTCTAACAATAACATAGAATGTCAGGAGAAGATGACAATCCTAGAGAGTCGAAGCACAAGAAGAGCAAAGCAAAGAGGTAGGCTGTGTCAACTATTGAACGTGACCTAAAGTTATAAACCTGTGCTTGTCTTTGTGTATATGAAAATGCAAATATTTAAGTTAAAACCTACAGTAGACGTGAATGAAAATCTTACGCCGGTGAAACTGTCCATATTTTGGATGCGTGTTAGAAAATAATATACGATATAGGGTATTCAGGTTAATCCCAGTGGATAAGAAAATGCAGAGCTGAATGTTGTTGCTACATTGTTTTGTTTGCTATTCAGAGGAGAAAAGAAAGAAGTTTCCCCGAAGAAAGAGAAAAGAAAAGATGCCCCAGTAGATCCACCTCCAAAAGTCAGAAAAGCAAAGAAAATGAAAAAGAGTAAGTATTTGATACGCAATTAATTGTCTTTCTTGTAAAAGAATTCATAAATTGTATAAAAAAAGCTAAAAATAATAAATTTAAAGCTGCAGTGCTATTTTTTTATCAAGACATATCAATCGCACTGGGTTATTTTTAAAATGTGTCAACATGAACTAAACTTGTATCGTGTCCTAATTGGATATAAGAGAAGGTTTTTTTTATATATTATGACAAAGTTTTGTAAAATGTATTAAATGCCGCGCGTGTTTACAGTCGGTAATTCTGGAATCTAGATAGAGTTTGTTTGACCTTTTATCTGCCCCGCCGCAGTCCTCACCACCAACAATTAAAAATGCAAAAACCATTAAATAACTTAAACAACTTAATATCAAAATATAAAAGAGCGACAAGACACTTCACCAAAACAGGAAGGCTCCAAAAAAAGTTATCTATTTTGTTGCCTTTCTTGAAAAAATATTTCCCCAAAAAGTACAATTTGTTTACCTCAAATGTTGCACAGGTATTTATATTTCCCATTCCTCCGATGCTACTTTCGCTGAGAAGCGATTTGTCGTCGACCTTGTGCAGCAAATCAAAGAAAACAATCTCGCAGAGGACATATGGTAAGACATTTTGTGCATACCTAGTTGTGGTTTGGTTTTACTTCGAGACCTTATGTAACGAATGGGTCGAATATTGTGATACTGTGCGTTGTCATATAATGTCATATCCGACTGTGGACGCGAGGTCATCTAAGCATTGCCCGTTTGTTAACCCCGTCGCGTCTTCCCATTTATGGGGATAAACATGAATATCCCATCCCATCATTTTCATAAACATTCCTACCTTATTGAAATATATAGATCACACGAATCTAAACATAATCTGAATTGCTTGTAAGAAAGCATAGGTATCACTAGCACGCTTTGAAACATTAAAAAACTAATATTTATCCACATGTAAATATAATGTGATGTATCGATAGCGAAAACCTTGTTGCCTATTCTTAGGATAGGATAGGATATATCCATGTTTATCCCCGTGAATGGGAAAACCGATGGGGTTAACACACGGGCAATCGTCACCTCGCGCCCACTATCTGGTTATCAGAGATATTGCAGTGTGTTGTGTATGATTCACACGTTCCTTTAATTTAGTAGAAACCATTAATCGGCTGGGTTCAGGCAATGTTCGTCAAGTGTCTTGCCAAAGGACATAACCGACTAGCTTGTGACCAGTTTCGAATTAGCAACTTTTCGGTTGAAAGGCGCCGCACTAAACCAGCAGACTGACTGGTCGTATAAGTCGGACGGTCGTTTTTGTTGCGAACCGGAGCTGCATTATAGTCATTCTTCTTTTTTTAGGTTCGACAAAGACGAGGGGGTGATTGACAGCTCATCATGGCTGTCAGTGAGGCTGGACAACGCGGACAAGTGTAGAGCTGTCGTTTTCCTGTTTTCCAAAGATTTTATGACATGCCCCATCACTGTGTACGAAAGAAAGGTACCAATAACAAATCAAACTCTATTTTTGTATGGTGGAAAGGCCTTACAACCAAAAATAAACTTTAAACACATTGTGGTTTTACGCATAAATAGTTTCTTTTTCGCCTTAACCATTCGGCCAAACAACCGTAACTTTTCTCGGCGAAACTTAGTCGAATTAAAAATGAACGCCAGCTCGTGGGTTGTGACATTGGTTGACACGGAACTTAGTAGGCATCGACCAACCCTAAGGAATGATGGGTTGCACTAAAACTAAATAAATGTAATAATCATACACAACACACTGCAATTTCCCCAGTCACCTTACGGTAAGCGTGAAGTAATCTGACGCCAGTGTGCATGGTAAATTTCCCGCGTTTTCCCATTCACGAGTATAAAACAAAAATGTCCTATTAACCACGAATTATAATTATTTGGTGTGTCGTCTGTGTTGTATTACTCTTCCCAAAAGATTATAATTTATTTAGTCGAAGCCCTGCTGAAGTCCTCAGATCGTTTTTGAATTATGAAGATATATATGAATCGATCGCGCTAACCATTCGGCCACACAAATTTCTAACAGATTATAATGGACCGTATTGCACACGATGACGACGCAAAGAGACCACAAGTATTCTGCGTTATTTTGGAACAAGTACAATTTACCAGAGCATTCGCAGGTGTGTATTTCCACTAGTAAAACCAGTTTTGTGGCATCTGACAAATTACATTTACCTTTTGAGGCATCTGACAAATTACATTTACATTTTGAGGCATCTGCCAAATTACACTACCTTTTGAGGTATCTGCCAAATTACATTTACCTTTTGATGAATCTGCCAAATACCCTTTACCTTTTGAAGCATCTGCCAAATTACATTTACCTTTTGAAGCATCTGCCAAATTACATTTACCTTTTGATGAATCTGCCAAATTACATTTACCTTTTGAGGCATCTGCCAAACTACATTAACCTTTTGAAGCATCTGCCAAATTACATTTACCTTTTAAGGCATCTTTCAATTTTTACCTTATATAACCTGTGTAGTGATATCGATTGGCCTAGCCCACTTAATTGTTAGGGTTGTTATATTGAGAACACACTATTTTCTACTGCTGTGATTACTTCAGTTGACCAAGGATTAAGCAGTGATCATTTTTTTTATAAATTGTAGCAATTTTGAAACCACGACTAAAGACGCAATATGTGCTGAAAGGTTAACCACTTAGGGGGATACAAACGCTATAACCACACATCATGTACTCATTAGAAAGCCTTCTAGCCGTGAATGCAACGTTGGTTGATTTGACGGGAGATCTCGCGCATTTATCCATCGAAGAGAAGACTTCCTATGCAGTTGGAGCCTTGTTCGAACGACTCGATAAAGTGAATTTTCTGATTTGTTTTCAGATATATAACGTTCAATATAGGCTGCTACCATTCTCATACATTATATACGCTACAATATCGTATCAGTTGGCTGTTGGTTGTTTCCTTGGGTAATGCATTGAGGGGGCGTCCCCCCGAACCCTGTGAAATGAAGGCTATCCCAGTTGTGTTTAATGAATTTAGTTTTATTAAATGGAAAAACTAGAGGCGTTATAACAAGGGTGATTACCGTACGCCCACTTTCGTGTTACCCGGGCTATTGCAGTATGATGTGTATGATTGAGCTGTGTATGATGACGTTCCTTCACCTGTGAGAACGTATCAATTTATTTGTTATCTTTTAGATTGCAACTGTAAAATCCCCCTACATACCACCACCCATGCAAACCGATTCGAAGTACGACCAGGACTGGAAACGCAAGCGAGTGATAAACTGGTCGGGCACAGATGTTGTTGAATGGCTCTACTCAATTCACGTTCGGGAGTTTTACAGGTCAGAATACAGTCGGACAATGTTGTATAATTAGTGGATCATCAAAGTCTACAACACTAACAGTTAAACCTTTTATATTGAAGCGTTTCCACTAACGATTTAATTGTATTATTCACTTATATTAAGATTATTATCACGATGCACTTTTTATGGATAACCTTTAGTGCTCAAGGTTTTGTATAAAATTGTTGTGTTGACGGTAAGAACTATAAAAACCCAATTAACACAACTAACTCAATTCATTGCACTCCAACGTCAATATATCGGTAATAGCGGGAAGTATCAACAACGACAAATAATTATAATTATAGCGTTTGTTACAAGGCCATTACTTGGTAATCAACTCACAATGTAAACGTATTGGTTATATATAGTAACAATCACAGTCTATTTTTTGTGATATCTTTATTTTAATAAACAATACAAATGTAATTTATTTCTATGTGTGTTTACAGACATGCTTTTGCGGAGCAACGAGTGGACGGTTACCTCTTACTTGCAACCAGAGACAGCGACCTTCAATGGTTATTAGGTAAGATACTTTATAATCAAATTCCAATTAAAGTTTTATTCAGGATTTCCATTAAATAACTTTTATTCACACACCAGTAGTTAAAAAATACTTGGTAGTTTCATTTAATTTACCGATAAATGGGATATCTATGTGTTGCAAAGATAATGTTCGGTTACGTATTTGTGTGATAACTCTCTAGCGTTTCCTATTTTTAAGGCGATAAAACAAGGATACCAGGTCCTATTCTATCCTATCCTATAGCTTTTCTGTGGCAATGATAGTAAATCTACTCGTCAAGTATAAAATCCTTATCAGCCGCATCTAAGATGTGTGTAGCGATCCAGCATCGAGCATGAATAATCTCAATAAGAAAGAAGTTTACAACTGTTGTTTTGCTCAGGAATCGATTCCCGTATCGTGCGGAAGAAGATCTCGTCCGAACTGATGCAAGTGCTCAAATCCGAGGTGCAGTATCCCGAGAGTTGGCATTTAAGATGCAGACTTGTGAGGCAACGACGGGACTCGATATATCTCATATACGACCCACAAGATGCACGTCTTGCTGCCAATATTAAATCAGATTTATCAAGGAGAGGTCTTCAGGTATGAGATTATATATACTATAATATTTCCGATTTTAAAAATAAAATTAGCCAAATATGATAACCCTTATATATCTAGATATGATACTCTATTTATATCCAGAAACGAAACCTATTTTATATCTAGGTATGATATTTTGTTATAGCTAATGGTGAGACAACAATAGTTTTAACATGTGACGTAATATTAGCTAATTTATGGTAGTATTATACCTTATTAAGGCTCAATACCTTTATCCTGTTGGCGTTTTCTTTACGATAATATCAACTTATTACAAGACGATTTGAGGAAAGTAAATTTTCTATTTATCCTGTAGGTATTTTCTCATGATAAACTCGGTCAATCCCGAGAAGAGTTCCTTCAACTGAACGGCGAAAACCTCGCCAAATGCTCTCATGCCATTTGCCTGATGACTGAGGCTGCAGCAACCTCTCCGTTCGTCCTGCATGAAGTTCTCTTCTCGTGCTGGTTGGGTGGGGATCGTTCACTTCTGACTCTTCTTTTCTCCAATTCTTGGAACAAACTTAAAAACCCGATGAAGGCTACATTAGGTGAGTGAGCTTATAAAATATAGACTCAGTCGTTATAAGTACACGCGCCACTACACACCAAATTATCCAAGTTGAATCAAATGCGGAAAAAGGTTAAAATTTCAATTGCGTATTAAGAATGGTAAAATATTGTCAATATTTTTAGTGTGTATGGTAAAAATGGTCCCTAAGGCCGGTATTGTGTATAGAATTATTATTGATTGATCGCGTTATCAAATCGTCCACACATTTGTCTAATAAATGTTTTTCTATAATACATAAGTATCCATGTATATCATAAAAATATGTAGGTGCTGTCTTTTTATTATGATTATTACTGATATCGTATGGTAAAAGTAAAACGAAGGGCGTAAGACACGAGTAACTCGTGTTGACATTAAAGTTACCTTGTAGTGTTATATAAGCACTTTCACAATCGACCGGTCAGTAATCGTGTTAACTGACCCATATTGCATTTGTCAGGTGAATCGCCCGCCATTGATTTCGAGAAAAAGATGTATTCTGAAAGCATGAGTGTCTTGGAGCACCATATCAAACCACAACCTAATCTGACAGGGGTGGTGTTAGAACAAGTAAGTGGTTCAAATATAATGTTTTAAACTTAATGAAAAAAACACAAACATATATACCGTAAAACCTCTATTTTAACGCCATCTTTTTTAAGCGCCACCGAACGTACGTACATTGGAAGAGTTAAAAAGTAGAGCGCCGTGGCGCACATATAAGGATTTTGTGGTATAGGGAATAATTGGTTGAACGTCTCCTCTATTTTAACGCCACCTCTCATTAAACGCCACTCTATATAGGGAAAAAGTTGAAAAATATTGCACCATATAGCATTGCAATAGGAATATTATGGTATATATATATTTATAGGTCAAACTTGTTATTGATTTTTGCACAGAAATATTTGGAGCAAATGACCGAAGGTGTCCAAACCCTGAAATCCATCTGTCTGAATGGTCTAAACCGAGATCCGAACATTGCCGACGATGCCATGATCATCCCGAAGATATTCATCAGTTACCAATGGGATGTTCAGGCCAAGGTTTGTGTATAAGTATGCTACATTGGATCTTTATGCGGATTGATAAACTTTATGACTTTTAACAGATTGTTTTAATTTTTAAATTTAGATTTAAGTTTTGTATTTTAATTTGTTTTAACATCCCAAAGATATTCATCAGCTACCAGTGGGATGTTCAGGCCAAGGTTTGTATAGAAGTATCCTCAATGGGACCCTTTATGTGGTTTAAAAAGTTTTATGACTTTGAACTTATTGTTTTATTCTTTAAATTTAGAGTTAAGTTTTGTCTTATAAATATTATTTTAAAAAGTCATACGCATTGGGCGTTAGCACGTGGGCAATCGTCAGATCACATCGCGCTCACCGTTACCGGAGCTAAGGTCACAGCCGACTAGTTGGCGACAAGTTTCGAACCTGCAACCCTTAGGCTGAAGGGAAACGCACTACATCCATGCTAATCGGGCGGACAAAGTCAAAACCTTATTCAAATAGAATATTTAATATGAAGTTTTTTAACATAAGTATACTGCAATGTTAAAACTTCGATAGTTTTGCTTAAAAACGAGGTTTGTATTATTCTTTCGTCCCTTTAAACATAAACCAGTCGCCGGCAACTGGTCCAATTAGGTACGGTCGTGTGGCCAAATGGTTCACGCGACCGATATCTATACCGACTCTTATACAAAAAAACGGTCCTAGTGACGAGCACATTATGGGTTTGAAACTTGGCTTGATAAAAAACTATTAATAATAAAAAAACTGGTCTAATTACTAGGAATCTCAAAGCAACGTTATTCTGATTTGAAATAGGTTCTTGAAATAGCCGACTTCCTTGAGTGCAACGATCTGCCGTGTTGGTCAGACGTTACAATGACTCCGCGCTCAGCGACCTCCAGAATGGCGATGCGACCGAGTAAATCACCGAGCATCGCTGACAGCGGGCAGGCGGAGAACCTTCAAACACACATACACAGGAACATGAAGGTGAATTGAACGATACATAAAAGTTTAAATATACCGTAATTGCGATTCAATCATACTTTTACCACATCTTTTGACCATTGTTATCATAAAAAAAAACAATGTTTTTTTGTGTTTTATGATTTGTTACCTGATTTTTATATGTGAAGACTGTCCTTATTTTTCATAGTGTGCAGACGTCCCATTAATATTATTATTATTTTTTTTTAAATGGCACTAAAATTTAAACAGTGGTGGATAGTTCCCGCCATAATTTAAATATTCGTTTTAGTTGTCAAAGGTTGTCATCTGTTGTTTGACTCCCAAGTACGTAAACTGCCATAACTGCGAGCAAGACATGCTACTCGCTAGTAGCCTCGGAAAACCAGTCCTACCGGTCATGTTACAGTTTGTTGCGTGGCCGCCAGAGGGAGCAAGTGAGAGGGTTCGTAAAATGATGACGCAGCTGCCGCGACCGATAGATTTAAGCACCGACAAACTGTTCAGGGCAAATTTGCCTCAGTTTTTAGATAAAGTCGTTCGATTTATGTCATAAGCCGTTGGAAAAGGTCAACTCGTAACAGCTGTACAAATTATACGTATTATGACGATTACCTGTGTGTTAACGCACCTTACGTTTGCGTATTCACGTGGATAAACATGAATATCCTATCCAATTTGCTTAAGGCAAATAAAAGACAATACACAGCCCTCGATGTCACGACACGAAAGTAAATTTTAATCGAGTGCGCCTTCACACCCAAATTAAACAACTATATTTATAGCCTTTCAGATTGAACACTGTTTTGTAATTTTAGTTTTCCATTTCATTAAGTTGTATTATTTTACTTTTTAATGTTTTACTTTATTGGCACATTTTTTTAATTTTACGGATATTATGTTTAGTTTTTGTTATTTTAACTTGTGTGCGTCGCACAATGTGAAAATCTTTCACCATATCTATTGCCATTACTTTTTTTTAATATATGACTTTTTTCGACTAACATTTATACCGTCCAGTTATTCTAAGGGTTCTAAATAAACGAAACAAAATAATAACTTTACTATTTCCAAAATATTAAACTTGAATTAACTACAACTTATCCAAATTAGCTATTACGTTTCTATAGTGAAGATTTTGATCTCTTTTTATGGTTTGGTAGGTAATTCGAGTAAGGATTATCTTAAAAAATAATTTTTAATGTTATTATTTTTACCAATAAATTGCCACGAAAAAACAATATTAAGTTTCGTGATTATTTATGTGTCTTAGTTTTGCTCGAGAGCGTTAAAGTGTAAAGTTTTGTAAACCAGCCAATAAAGTCATGTAATTACGATCTTGTTTATGTTCACTCAAGTTTTTATTTTTACCTAATAATTTGACATACAAATAAAGACTTGAGTTTCGTGTTTTTTTGTGTCTTAATTGTGATCGAGAGAGCGAAATTTTTAAACCCAGCCAATAGGTTTATGTAAGTACGCCCTTGGTTACTATTATGTTTTACTTGATTATTTTTATGTTTTTAATTTGTCCAATAAATTGCCACGAAAATAAAGGTTTAAATTTCGTGATTATACATGTGTCTACATTTTGCTGAAGAGACCGTTAAGTTTTGAAACACAGCCAATAGATTCATATAAGTGGGGTCTTGTTTACTATGATGTTTCACTCGGTTACGCAATCTCTCGGTCATTCAAACCGCTTCTTATATCCGCAACTTGTTTCCACAACAACACATATCGTCAACTTTAAAACGCCATCGACAGTAACACCATAACATGTTGTAGTATGCTCAAATATGCGGGCCTGTAACCACTTATGCCGCACAACTGGCCCATAGAAGTTATGAAGGGTACTCCTGTATGTGAACGTGTGTCGTCAATCCCACTTTTGCTTGTTTATCGACCCCAACGATCTGTAAATGCCCGATCATGTACTTTCTAGTGGTTTCTACCGCAATTTAAGCAACCGCGCGCTAGGTTGGGTTGTAACAGTTTTCCGCGATTTTGACGTGTTTTGTAGAAAAATGCGTAAAATTATACAAAAGCCTTGATAAATTGGAATTTATCTTTAGTTAGTTTTTAGTGTAAACTAATTATATTTTTTTAAAAGTTGTTACAGTTTTTCCAAAACGTGTTTTGTAGAAAAATGGGTAAAATTTTTCAAAAGCCTTCACAAATTGACATCGGAATTTATCTTTAGTTAGTTTTTAATGTAAACTTATATATTTTTTAAATAAGTTGTTACAGTTGTTCCAAAACGTGTTTTGTAGAAAAATGCGTAAAATTATACAAAGGCCTTGATAGATAGACATCGGTATTTATCTTTAGTTAGTTTTTAGTGTAAACTAATTATATTTTTTTAAATAAGTTGTTACAGTTATTTCCAAGATAAAATCGTTTTGGAGCTAATGCGTAGAATTGTACAAACGTAACGACATCGGAATTTATTTTTAGTTAGTTTTCAGGCGTAAACTGAATATTTTGGTTTAACTAACCAATCCATTTTTAGTAATGAATTTTTGGCCAGTAATCTTTAATTAATTTTCAGCAAAAAACAAATGGTTTCAAGGTGTGGTTGTTTTCAGATATGTTCCACTAAGATTTAGGGTGAATAAATAATAAAAGA
>CH002344.1:1724192-1754906 GCA_000149265.1 Ciona savignyi
AAATGTATACAACTTAAAAATGAGCTGAACTTAAAAAAAACTAGCTGGAAATGATTAGAATTTCCTCGTAATGTGCGACTGCGAATGCATATATCATCCATTAGACATGCATTATTTCACCATTACGAAAATTGACTGATCGCTTAAAAGGTTGAGTTAAAGGAAAAACGTTTACATTTTTACACAGGGTTTATTAAGACAAAATCAAAATTGCGAGTTCAATTATAGGTTAAATACTTTTTACAGTCGCGGAAAGTTTCTGTATTCGTGAAATCAAGTTTGAACTTCTTTTGTTATCAGGTCACGCACCGGTGCGTGTGTATTAGGCTTGAAATGTAGCGGCAGTTATTACAGCCTTTCACGTCGCTTGTCATTCATGGCTTCTTCACACGCTTGTGTATGGGTTGGCAGTGTGTGTCTTGTGTACAGCCATATCATCGTACTGCTCATAACTTTGTTTGCTTTGCTGCTTGCATGCCGAACATGTAGGAAAAGGCGGCAATCTAGGTGAGTACAATTCACACTGTATTGCTGTTGTAAATCAGCGCTGCGTGTCAAAAACAACTCCGATTAGCTTGGTGAATAAGTGCGTCGCCTTACAGCTGAAGAGTATTGGTTCGAAACTGGTCACTAGCTAGTCGTTTGTGTCGCTTGTTAAAGCACTTATCGGACACTGCCCGAAACCCAGGCTGTACCAAAATCGACGAAACGTATCAGTAACACGAAACATACACCAATAGCTCCAGTAACCCGACTATGAGCGAGAGTATTTGACAATTGCTGGTATAAAACGTTTTCCCATATGAGATCACCCCTGGCGGATTACAAACATAAACATCCTATTCCAAAAAATCACTTAAACATTAAAATCACTCGAAATCAATGGAAGCAGTGAAGGTTATGAGTAAAAGACTAAATACGGAAATGTGGAAGACTGGAAATACTGAAATTAATTTAAAATCTAGTTAAACATTACCATTAGGAGTGGTGGTTATTAGTAACATTTTTTGCATTTCCGTTATTAGGGAAACTTTGCAGTAAAACGCTAAGATGGGAATAAGTGTTGGAGTTACAGGTGTTTTTTTCCATTTTATAATACCATTCACCCTACTGTACGACAGTATTAAAGTACGGAAATATAGAACTAATGTAAATGTGGAAACAAAAATGTAATTTCGGAGCATAATGCGTCGAGTTGTAAGACAGTCTAAAAAAAATACAGCCAGAATATTAAATTTCATGCTAAAACCCTCTATAAGTCCCTAATACGTGATCCCAAGGACTGTTGTTTTTCTGCGAGTTACGTCAAATTACTATCTTATCCCATTTCCAAGGAGCTCTGTATAAACAGTGGCCAACACAGCGTAATGATTGAAAATGAAAAAACACCTCACGGCGGGTGTCTCATTAAGATAGAGATTATTTTTCTGGCTTATGTTTTTTATGATACTTTAAAATTACGCAATTCGTAATGTAGTAAACATATCAAAAACCATTTCAAAATAAAGTTATATGAAATAATATACCAATGTGATTCCATTACAAGGTCGTGTGGCAAAATAGTTAACATATTTTAAATGTGTATCACCACCACCACCCACTCGTTCTATACGCCTGTGGACATGAAGGGGAATTCATTCAGACTTGTGTGACCGCACTGTCACGAATGCAACACGTGGCAAGATATTAGGCCGGGTGGTGTTGGACTAGAGATTACCGTGTGTACCGCGGCCGAAATGGTTAAGCTGCTGTACGGTCGTGTGGCCAACTGGTTAGCGCGACCGATACATATACCGACTCTTATACAAAAACGGTCTGAGTAATGAGCCCACCTTGGTATGGGTTCGAAACTTTGCTCGGTAAAAAACGAAAAAAATAGTCGTGTGGCTGAATATTTAAAGCGACCAATACATTTACAAAAAACGGTCCAAGTGACGAGACCATCATGGGTTCAAAACTTGGCTCCGTAAAAAAATGGTTAAGCTGATGGCTGAATGGTTAACGCGACCGATCAATTTCCCGAATTGTGTATAAACTGGACTTGAGAACAAGCCCAATATGGATTAAAAGCGGACCACGATTAAAAAACTATGATTGAATTCCAAATACAAAGATAACTGTGTGTACGGTCCGGTGGTTTAATGGTTAACGCGACTAATAAATACCAAATTGTAAATTAAAATAGGGACTTCATATAATTTTGAAACTTAACCCGGTTAAAAAAAAAATAATAAGAACCGTTTGCGCCGCCTATACTTAAAAATTGTGTAACGGTTGGTTGGGTTAATAATAAATGACAAATATAAGGGAATTTATACTATATGTGATCACAATTCCAGCGCAAATCCCAAATTTATAATGGATGTTAATGATCAATATATTTCTTGCATTTACGAAGTGGTAAATTTAACATAGTTAGGGTGGATTATAATTAGTATATAGGTTTCTGAAGTTTTATATGTCCGTATCTTAGTACGGTCGTTTGGCTGAATAGTTAACGCGACCGATACATATACCGACTTCTATACAAAAAGGCTTTAGTGACAAGCCCACCATGGGTTCGAAACTGAGCTCGATTAAAAAAGCACCCTATGTGGTCGAATGGTTAAGGCAACCTATTAAATATACAACGTATTTGTGGCAAATCCATGACGGGTTCGAATCAGTCCAATAAAAAAATTAAAAGTACTCGTCGTATTTTAGTACACCATTCCAATCACCATATAACCCGGTATTCTAATGATTGACCTAACTTTATGGAGAGTTTGTACAATATCTGCCCTTTACGAACGCCAAGTATTTATACAAAGAAATTAGTCATAGTCACGACTATACAATTTGTATCCCGCGACCGACTGGTTTACGCACCGCTGCAGGCGTTCGGTTAACCGGTGTGTTTTACATACAGCCGGTGTACTTGGCCAATTGAAAACGCGCTTTTACGCGAAGTACCAAAATGGGAATTTTAAACTATTGAAATACGAATACTCGTGTACGTTAAGTTTTAAACTAATAAAATGCAGAAATTGTTACTTATAACAGCGTTGTATAAAAATAAGAAAATGCAAAACTGGTCAGTAACTAAGTTCCTAATAATAATGACATTTACGGTTTAATTATGACCAGCTTTGAGTTTAATTCCCGCATTTCTGTTATTTTATTTTCCAACTTTTAGAAAGTTCTTTTTATTTTTTAATATTTTTAAAAATGTTCCGACTGAAGCGGCAGCTTCTTTATTTGCAGTAACACACAATAAAAAAAACTTGTTTTATAAACCCAAAACGACCAGACACAAAAAGACAAAAGAGGCATTGCGTAATGGCGTCACACATTATGTAAAATGGATGACAGGAGGTCGCTACACGACCATGTTTTGCATCTTTAACTTTGTGATTTAAAGCCGAAACGTCCTCTTTCCGTACAAATATATTTAAATGTAATGTTCCACAGATCTGCTGTTACAACTGAGAAATGGGAACGACACACCATTGTTCAAAAGTGGGCGACCAAATATCTGGAAACCAACCTTACTGCTGGTAACTAACTATACGCACTATAACGTCCGATTGTTTAACTCGTTGGGTTAGTACGTCGCCGTTTAGAGTTGAGGGTTTTAGATTTAAAACTGCTGGTTTCTAGCTAGTCTGTTGTGTCCTTGGGAAAGACATTTAGCGGACATCGCTTAAACCCAATAAGATTATACCAAATTGAAGGAAATTCTTAATCATACACAGCACATTGCAATAGCTTCGGTAACTCGACGGTGGGCGCGAGGTGATTTGACGTTTGCCCGTGTGTTAACCTCCTCAATTTTTCTAATTTACGGGGATAAACATAAATATCCTAACCTATCCTATAACAGATGAAGTAGTAGAGTATTCCAATCAAAAGCATATAAATAAGCCAAATATAACCTTTTCCATAGCGACGTTTCTAAGTGGTGTCAATAACTTCCTTTTCATATAGAAACGTGTAAAAGGTTGGATTGTAACATGTTTACTTTGTTGTCTTCATTTGACTTCGTGCTTTCCCTGGGGTCAAATGATTTGTTTTACGAATTAAAATATGATTCGAATCATGGTAAAATAACATCCTTAATACTTTAATCGTCATTTGGAGGAAGTTACATATGATATTATTTTAAATACAACTAACGATTGCCCATACGATAATGGACCATTGTGTTTTTCCATTTACCATTTTACAATTCCGTGCACTATATATTTTCTTTTTATCAAGCCAAGTTTCGAACCCATAATGGGCTCGGCACTGGGACCGTTTTTTAGAAATCAGTATATGTATCGGTCGCGATAACCATTCGGCCACACGACCGTACAGTCCTTGCATTATATTCCGAAGTTTCGTTTATGTTTTATCGATTTTATGTGTCGACAGAAATCACCTACAAGGAACGACAGAGAGAAATCCTGAATCTGGTCAATTCATCAAAATTCCGGGTAATTATGACGCGTTTCGCTATTTTATCAGTGAAGTATCAAACACCACAATGTGATGACGTAGGATGACGTGTGGTTGTTTTCCAATGGTCACGTGTCAAAATATCTTCCACACTTGGTCGCTAGAGAGTCGGATTTACAATGCAGAGTTTAATGTAGTTGTTTTTGTACGGTCTTGGCCGAATGGTTAACGCCACTGATACATATACCGACTCTTATACAAAAAAAACGGTCCTGGTGACGAGCCCATTATGGGTTCGAAAGTTGGCTAGGTAAAAAAAATTAAGTAATTGTTTTTGTACGGTGTGGCCAAGTGGTTAACACCTATACATATATACTAACTATACAAAAACGGTCTTTTGGACCACCCCATCAGCAGGTTCGAAACGTAGCCCGGTAAAAAAGTGTAATTGTGTGTGCCTATTTAAAAAAAACAAGGGAAACACTAAAAGAAAGGGAAAAGGGTAAAAGGGATGGAGGAAAGGAAGGAAACTGCTCACTAAAACTATGAAAACTAATTTTAACCCTTTCCTGAACACTAATCTCGAACCCAGAACTAACCTCCAAACCCTATGTTTAAAACAAACTCATATGTATTTTTCTTCATTTTAGTGTGGTGTTTTCCTCCTTCCCACCTTCCCGCTTTCCCTCCGTTTTATAGTTTCCAAACAAAAACAATAACCAAAGGAACGCAAACGTAAAATGTAGCAATATGGAAGCTGGTAAAAAATGGAAAACAACAGTTATATAGAAAGCCAAAAAGGACAACATTTTAATTTCATAAAACATATGCTTATAAAATATATATTGTTTATGGCTGTTTGTTTCCTAACGAACAAACCATTAACAAGTCTTTAATGTATTTTACGCATAACAATCGTTTCAAAGCCAATTAACTTTCTAATGCACTTGTAAGGCTATATGTAGAGCAGGCCAGTCGCGCTTAATGTAAACACTATGGATCATATTGGCCTTTACCTTTGACATCATCGGTACGTAAACAAAAGTCCTTAAATATAGTTTTATTATACACACGTGTGTGGTAACATAAAGGAAACCTTTTATAAGTATAGCAGGCTAGGAAACAGGTGTAACAAGGTATTTAATTAGCGTTTTATGTTATATAGGAACGGTGAGTGCTATTTTGTCTAAAATAATCAGAAATAGTATTTTCAATTCGATTTTTAAATTAGTCCTAAATACGATCAAATGTTGCTTAGGTAACTTGTTTATGCATTTACGAAGATGTTGTAATGATATTAAAATAATTATGTAATTATGTTTGAGCACTTATTGGGGTACTGTTTGCATATCACCCAAACAAAACAAGTTTTGGAAGGCTGATTTACTGGGCATCATTTAATGGAGCAAACTGCTCACCAAAACTATGGAATTTAGGGGAGGATGTTTATGTTTATCCCCGTGAATGGGAAAACCAAGGATGTAAACACATGGGCAATCGTCAGATCACTTTGCGGCCCCCGGTTGGGGGGTTACCGGAGCTATTGCAGTGTGCTGAGACATTTTATTTTTCAATTTGGTAGAATCCATTATGCCACTGTGTTCAGGCAATATCAGTAAAGTGCCTTGCCCAAGGACATAGCCGACTAGCTAGCGACCAGTTTCGAATTGAGACCTTTCGGTTGAAAGGCTTCGCACTACACCACCAAACTATTAACCGGTCGGATCTAATTCTAACTCTGCCCCAAACACTAGACTCAACCCCAGACCTAACCCTTTATTTAAACCAATATAAATCTAATCCTAACACTCTAGTGTTTATTGTAGCGTGCAGTTTCCCTACTTCCCTCTTTCCACTCTTTAAGTTTTCCCTAATTATAGTTAATACTTTAGGTAATGACATTACGTTTACACTGCACATGCACAGTATTCCTTTGACTTTAAAAGATAAAATTTCCATAAAATCTCGGTTGATTAGCTTTAAAGAAACGCCAATCGCATTATTTTGTATAGATTTATGTTGGTGTAGCTTTCCGACCGTGTTTTTAATAAACTATTTTCAGTGAATACAAAAGGTTTGCTTTGCGGTGCATTTTGTCAATACATCGTAAAGTCGTATTGCGTTGCATTTGTAAAAGCATTTATGACGTATTCTGGCATTTGTACAGTGCGTTATACCGGTTAATCTTTAGCACATTAGCTGGGATAGGTTTGCTCCGACTGAGGTAAACTTTACGTTGAGAACAAAAGTAAAGGGCGTTGCCAATACATTTTTAAGTTTGGTAAATACTGCGGAGTTAAGTCACAGTCAAGCACACTAGATTAGGCAAATCGCTGTATGAGTTTAGGGCGGGTACGTTCGTAAAGGCGTCGCGGTTAAACCGTTTTGTATATTTGTCCGACCGATTCTGGCGGTTAAGTGAGACGCCTTTCAACCGAAAGATCGTAGGTTCAAAACTGGTCGCTAGCTAGTCGGTTGTGTACTTTGGCAAGGCACTTTACTGACATTGCCTGAAACTAGTGGATTAATGGGTTTTACCAAATTAAAGGAACGTGTGAATCATACCAAACACACTGCAATAGCTCCGGTAACCCGACGGTGGGCGCAAGGTAATCTGACGATTGCCCGTGTGTTAACCCCTTTGGTTTTCCCATTAACAGGGATAAACATGAATATCCTATTCTAGCCTATTTACAATGGCGCCTTCTGTTTTGGTAAAAAAACTGAGGTAGGCTGAAAAAGATTATTCACCCCGCTACCAATTATTGTGTCGAATTTTTAGATTTTAAAACGTGCCCTTTGATATGTACGTTTGATTTACTATCCTATGATATTAACTAGTTTTACTTTTATTTCACTTTTGTGTAGAAATACTTTGAAGACGAACTATCAAAAACAAACCTAAACTTGAAAAAACGAGAGAAGCGAAAGAAAAAAGGCGCCAGAAAGAGAAAGGTAACCCTAGAATAACTTGTTGGCATAATGATTAGTACCAACCATTAAACTAAAATTTTCTCGTAAATTATAATTATTGGTCACAAAACTGTCGTTAATTATTACAGGGTATTAAGGGTCCATCTAAACGAAATGCAACCTTATTGACCGGTTAGGTTTTGTTTCATTATGATTTGCTGTGTTTTCAGACCATTGCCTGTTGTTTTTGACATTGCATCGCTATTAATATCACCTCATTTCCAATGTTTGTCGTTGACGTTTGCAGTGCCATAAACCGCTTGTTATTACGCCTCGCACATCAGCGATTTATCTTCCGCGTCGGCGACCATTGAACCAATGTGTATCTCGCCAAAGTTAAATATTAAACTCCTGAAAAAAGCCGAAGAAACGTGAGCATTTAGGGGAGTGAGACGACTGAATATTCACGGGCAACTGAGTTCTAAAGCGACCTACTGAGGCTTAGCGTTTCGTTTAGCGCAGCCTTTTAGATAGTTTCTGTTCGATTAAGGTAAATAGTAACAGTCACGTTTATTCCGATAGCGAGTGTTGTTTATTTCTATTCGGGCACTGTTATCCGGTTTTAAACCGTCGAAGAGCAAACACCCGTGCTCGCAGTCGGTAAATAACGTCAACAGGTGATTTGACGCGGCATATAAGGGCTTGAAGAGGGCTTGAAGTTACAACCCTACCCGTCCGGTTTAGTTGAGATGAACGAAGTTATTGACCCGGGGTAATTGAGAATAACCGCAGTCGTGTATACTAGGGCTGTATAGCCGACCCGCTGAATGTATATGTTAGGTAACAGCAACCGATAAAATGCAAAGTGACGACGAAGACGACTTAATAAGCAGTCAGCGATTAAATCGCAGTTCCGTCAGTGAACTTCCATGGGAGGTGGATGATAGCTTGGACGTGAGTAGCTAATTTGCATATGCATTTCAATTTAAGAAGGGTTAGTTTCTAAAATCCTATTTATTTCAATAAAACGTTTCGTTTTGGTTGATATTTTACTACTAGTTGAAGTAGTATTGGTTGTACCGTCGATAATACGTTACATACGATACAGAACATGTGTTAATGGATTATAATGACACGTGTATGCCGATCACGAGTTGAGTGCTAGTATTACAGAGTAGTTTCGAGCCCTGCATTTCGAATCCATATCGCAATCTCCAGAGACTTCGCGATGTCGCCGCCACGGTATTGACTACGCCGGTGTTATTTTTGACGTCACAATTTGCGTCACGCACGGTTTTCGATGCGACATGAAAGTTTTTGAGTATGACGTCACAGTGGCACTAAATAAACTTTCAGAAAACGGCCTAAAAATTTGTCCCCAAAAAACACGTTTCCAGAACAGGCAATAACAAACATTCTACAACATGTTTCTCAATGTTAACATCAGTTAAAGCCCCGATTGTTTGCTTAGTACGATAAGCATGTGTCGCCTTGCTGTTTTGTGTTGTGTTAATTCTTACTCAGCGGTTAAACAAGCCGGTCTTACTATTAAGTACAAGCTACCAGTTCAAAGTCAAAACGGTCGACCCAGATTAGATTAACATTTACGTAACGCATATTTCGCGCAAATACTCTTTTAAGTAGGCTTGGCATTTACCTTAACTTTTGAAGTGCAAAACTAACAAACCAAGACCCATTTGTTTAAATATAATGCGATAAGACAAACGTACAACTGCAAATTATAACATATTAATTCATACAGGTGTCTACTGAAGATGCAAGTAGCGGAAAACTGAGCGCATTTTACTTATCGACACTAAAACAGGTAAATTGGCATAATACGTTTTCTGCACAAATCAAATTCACTTTTTTTTATGCAAATAATAGAAAAAATAAGTCAATTTTATCTATGTTAGCGTTTTAACCTAAAATATGATTAATTTTGTATTTTTTATGCATGAATTATTTGTATATCGCTCCCATGACCTAAAACAGAGTACCGAGTAATAACAATCGTTGTTAACCTTGTTACTGGTGCCGGTAACATAGAAAACCCAAATTTTCGCAGACGAATGATAAATTTCCGGAAAATGCGCCCATGGTGTTTTTTTAATGTCGATATCCTTAATTTGAAGTGTTTGAGCCTAAAAATCTTTGCCCTCGAAAGTTTTGAGTTATTTCGTGCAAGTTTTCCGTATGAAGAGCTTAGTTTGGTCTTTGAACATTACTTTTTCTGAGTTCAATACAAGGGGAGTACGACATTTTATTAACATTATCCTGTTCGTTATGTAATCCACCTTAAAATGTCAATATTGTGTACTGTCTCTGTGTGCTGTCTCTGTCGTAAAAAGGACAATAATGTAGTTGCACTCCACACTAACAGGGTTAAACTGGGTACCTTGTGACCTATAATAAAAGCACAATTCGCTTGTTACAGTTCAAGCAAATACACAAAGGATATCGCATTTTTATTTTGAGACTTTTCTTTGTTCCAATTTCAATCGAACTGTGGGAACTTTAATATGAAAAGTATTATATTGCGGTTGGATTTATGTTATGTTTGCTCAAGCTACCTTACAAACCCATGCATTATGTTCCAAAGTCTGTTGCTTTAGCTATGAATATGCTCAGGTGCTTTACAGTTATACTTCTACAAACGCTTGTGATTGTAGTCTTATTTAAACCACCACGTTTTTCTGGCAGTTTAAATAGCAAGTCGGTACCAAGTCTAAACCAAGCGCGTTGTTAGTCATCACAATAATTAAATTAGTTTAGTTTTAAAGCTTCTTAAAGTCTCGATGTCGTTTCTGGTGCCAGATTTCTGAGTAATCGTAACAATAACTTACCTGACCGAAATCGCAACGCCACAAGGTCAAAGCATTTTTTTAAAGCTGGTTTACGACTAAAAACTTGGATCATTGCAAGAATTTCAGAATCATACACAATACACTGCAATGTCTCTGGCAATCAAACGGGGGGCGCGAGGTAATCTCATTATTGTCGTGTTAAATCGCCTTCTTGCACGGGTATAAAGCAAGAATATCCTAGTATTTTAGAAGTGATACAGTTTTCTTTTCCTTTCTATCAAGCCAAGTTTCAAAGACATGATGTGCTCGTTATTAAGACCGATTTTGTATAGGAGTCAGTATATGAATATATCCTTCGCGTTAACATTGCGTACTCTCCCCTTCCCTTTTACTCATACCCTCCAGTGAGTGATGAAAGCTCTACTGGAGATCGTAGATAGAAACTGGAATGGGGAATACAGTTACGTTTTGGGTCGCAAAACTCCCTTCGTTGTAAGGTTATTTGAGGGTTATGCGCTGGTTTTACTGCATTTTTAGTGGATCATGTTTATTGCAAAAAACTCAGACCATGGGTTTCAGACTGTGTAACTGGGTCAGTGCAAGTTCACGTACGATGTATCCATTCAAATGGGTGCATTCACATACACAAACTAACAGTATATAGCAACAAAACGTCATTACCCGTCTACGTGCTCATAATTTGTCATTACGGCGATGGCAATATCAGTTAAACATTACCCATTTCGTTCAAGGTTATGTTCATGTGGTTTTTGTGCGCAAATGTTATATCCCACCCACAAGAATGCAATGCGTTTAAACTTCTGTCAGGTTTATGGGTGCGATTTACAACACTGTCTTTCGGTAAATCGCTAAACATTTCCAGGAAAGCTTAATACAGATATACTGAGGTTTCTGCGGTTGCAAATTACAAATTTGGTCGACTCGTTAGATTTCACTGGCTTCGACCAATTTTAATGGTATATGGTTTCTCATTCACTGTGGAATGGTGAACCTTATACTTTATAAACCGCCGATTGGAATCGCATTGCGTACATGTCGGACAATTTTTGTTTTTTTATGTTTACCCGGCTAAGTTTCGAACCCTATATCCGACGAAGGAAACCAATCAATTTTTTAAATATAAAAACACCGTCTCAATTATATACACACTACAATATCTCCGGACGGTCGCAAGAGATAATCGGACGATTATATGTGTGAAAATACATATGTGTTTTACCACGGGAATAAATCATAAATATCTCATAGCACCTTACCTAGCGGACGGTGAATAACCAAAACGAAAGTAATGTCTACCCAGTAAATGCTGATTCACCATGGTGGTATGCTAAATACCCATGTTATAACGACCTCTCCGAATTTTCCATCCAAAATAAGCTGTCCATCCGACATGACCTAAACAGCACACAGTAATTTCAAAAGTTATTGTAATATAGGATAGGATATTCATGTTTATCCCCGTTAAAGGAAAAACCAAGGGGGTTAACACACGGGCAAACTTCAGATTACCTCGCGCCCACCTTCAGGTTACGGGAGCTATTGCAGTGTGTTGTGTATGATTGTTCCTTTAATTTGGTAGAACGTAGAACCCATTAATCCGCTGGGTTCAGACCATGTCCGTAAAGTGCCTTGCCCAAGGACACAACCGACTAGCTAGCGACCGGTTCAGAACCTGTAACCTTTCGGCTGAAAGGCTTCGCACTAAACCGACAGACTAACCCATCGGGCATATCATCTGTTTGTTTGTTTCACTCTATATAACTCTGCTGTTAACTTGCCTTCATTAGCAACTTTGAAACAAAGCACTCACGCACGTTATCCCGAATATAACACCAATCACTTCTGTCTTAATCGTAAAGCATCAATGAGCAAATAAGTTGGTATTAACCTGATTTGTTTTCGCACGTTAGACGGCGCTAAAGATCAGTATTCCGCGATTGCTCTTCGCCGGTTTTGGCCTTGCAAGGTGTTACTGTGTATTGACAATACACAGTATATTGTATGCAAGAAATATAAATTCGTAATTGGAACTTGTCAAGAACTATTTAAGTAACCAGGTAAACTTCTATTAAAACACAAACTTTTCCAGGCAGTCAATTCTCCATCGTTTAGGTCTGGCAAAGTTTTACATAGAAATGCGTACGGATGTAGAAACACATACGCTCGTGTGGCGGAATGGTTAACGCGATCAATACAAAACCAATCCTATGCAAAGCAGTCTTAGTGACGAGCCCATCATGGGATCGGACATGGTCATAACAAAAATAAATTATAATAAAAACAAAAAAATGTAGAAATACGCACGAAATCACACGAATTTTTATAGAAATTGCAACAGTATTACATTATATCTTCTTAACACTAAAAAAAATTCCGTATACAGTGGTGTAGATTTACCGTTGTTATACATACTGGTATGGCTGTATCATATTGGCTAGATTGGTGACATGGTTTCTCTCCGACATCCCCGTGCACTAATGCATTCGGCCGTTCTTCCTAGCGTTATTCCCCGATTAATTATTCAAAAGATCGATAACATGAGCAAGGCCGTCCTTTAAAATCCATTCTGTAGGGAGGTGAAGTAAGATATACAGCCTGCAAGAAGAAAACATGGCTTCAATGAAAATACCCGAGAGAGACGTGTGTATCAAACATTGAAATTATAGTCAAATATTCGGGTTGATATTTTCAGATAGAGTTATTGTTTTAGGCTTTATATGGCCGGGAAAGAAAAGAAATGAATATTTAAGTTCGTAGCTACCCGTTGCCTTTTAAAATGTGTGACAACGCACCTCAAGTGCTCTACAAAGACCACGAGAATCTTTCTCTGTGCGCATTTGAAGGGATAGTGATTTATGAAGGGCGTGAGGAAAGAGGACTTGAGAACGACGCTTACCGCAATGACTATTGTAACACGACTGGTATTGTAACTGAAAATGGGAACTTCGCTCTTGAAGTTCCCTCAGTCGATCACCAGTTCCATTCAGCCCAAATCGAGCAAGCGACGACGCAGCCGTCTAGCACTGCACGTGACCTTATGCTTGATGACGTTAGAGCTGAATTTTCGCCAGACCACTCGGTCGCGAGTTTCTCCGTCGATAGCGAGTTTTTCAAGAACTTAAACTTGGAAAGTCTACACTTCGACGGCAGCGACGCCTCAATATGCAGCAGCCACGAATCCGTTTCGACTTTCGAATTCTCAGGCGACGCAACCAAGGCCCTCGGCACCTTTGGCGGCGGCGATTTCCAACTGGTTTTCGGATCGACCAGCAGCCCGTGTTTTAGTGACCTGGAAGAAATGGAGAGTACAAAACGCGCCCCGTTGGACAACCTCACAAATTCGAGTTTCCAAACCGAGGATGTTGTGATCGCTTTTCACTCGCCTAATAAAAATCCTGAGTTTTCCGGTAGTCAATCCGGCCCGTGTTATTTGCCTTCGCATCAAAGCGAGCCTTGTTTTTCGTCAATTCTGGTGTCTCCTGCTCGGCGAGAAAAAAGCTGTGAACGTCACGTCACGAGACAGTCTCGCAAGCACGAAGCGAGCGACACGAAATTTGACTCGGAAAGTGAACCTGAAATGCATGTGACGTCATTGGAAAGTGAACCCAATACGCATGTGACGTCATTGGAAAGTGAACCCGAAATGCATGTGACGTCATTGGAAAGTGAACCCAAAATGCACGTGACGTCATTACAAAGTGAACCCGAAATGCACGTGACGTCAGCACAATCTCATGAGCACGTACCAGCATCTTATCACTGTCCCGATGATGGAAAAGCGAACCGGCATTTTGAGCATGACTCAGCCGACACGAAGCAAGCTACTCCTTATCCAATGTTTGTTGAACCAATCCACCCTGACGCAAACCACAACATTCGCCCTTCCAATCGTGCGAGCAACGAACCGCAAGGTAGTCGCTCCCAGGCAGCAGAGTGCCGCAGCCTTTCTCTCAATACAAAAGCCAGTAAAGGTCAACCGAGCACACGACCGGGCTTCCCGCCAAGTACTCGCCTTTCAAAACAAATGAAACATAAGCTCCCTGTCGCTGTGCGCTCAAGAAAACACAGAGCAAGCGCAGGAGACCTCGACAACTCACGCAAATCGTCGAGTACCTGCCCAAAGAAAACGCAAGGCTCGAAATTACCGGTTTTAAAAACAGCGCAAGGCTCGAAATTACCACTGCAAAAAGCAACGCAGGGCTCGAAATTACCGCTACCAGTGAATACATTCTACTCGCGGAAACACAAGGCGAAACAAAAGAATTACAACTTATTTCACACGGTAAACTAACCCTTACGTAAATGTTGTCACACCACAAAACGACACCTTCTAGACGACATAACTAGGAGTAAACCACAGCACACAATACCCAACAATATATATTTTATAAAACGTTCTAATTTAGATATTTTTTAAATTAAGAAAGTGAAATTTATTTATTCTAATATCACAGCTTAGCGAGATTTTTTTTTCTTTCCGCCAAGCGAAAAGTCAATACCTTAATCGTAAATTCATTTTTGTATCGTGGGTTATAATCAATAATGGCGTAAATTGGATATATTAATCAATATAGTGGAATTGGCTTAAAGTCGCCATTACCCGATTAAAATATGAAAATGTTAATATCAAATAAAATTACGAAAAATATCTCAGACAATTAGGCATGCTATTGCAATATTGTTGTTTGAATTTTATTTCTTGGAGAGATTTTATTTCTTCAAGTAAATATAAATCCTGACTATAAATTAATTAAAAATTAGAAATCACATTTTATGAAAGGTCAGTATTTAAATAAAAGAATCGTTACAATAAGAGAGAATAAACGTGATTTCAGCAAAAGTTCGATCATCAGGCTATATTTAGCAATACGTGTGCAAAGTGCACGTTCAATTAATATTGGTTTTCTTGTTTACGACGAACTTTTTCCGCCAGCCGGCAATCCGGCGCTGACTGAGATTTAGCTTTTTAAATGCGAGACCAAACGAACTGTTAATTTAAGATCAAACACATTGAAATGCCGTTAAAGAAATCTTTTTTAACCAAGCTAAATTTCGAACCCAGCACTGGTGATTCACAACCAAGATTATTTTATAAAGAAAAGGGTACGTGTGTCGGTTGCGTTAACAATTTGGCCACACAGCCGTCGTTTTGTAGTATTTTTAACGGTGTCAGATTCGAACCCATAACATGATGGGCTCGTTACTAAGAACGTTTTTGTCTATATATAATTCGGTATATGAATCGGTATAAAGAGTATAAAGAAAAAAACGCCGGTATAAACGTACAACGCCCCAAGGTGTGAGATTGTGAAACCAGACAGGCAAATGAATCCTCAGCACGACTTATCGTTAAACACACCGAAGGAGTTACCGCTTGACGCAGGGTATGACGCAATGTATTACGTTTGCATGCAAATATTTCGGATCATAATGTGTAGTGGTCGTGTCACAGAAATAGAGGATTATATTTAAAAACTGACTTCCTGAGCAGCTTATCATTGGTTCAAAACTTAACCGCTACAACATCACAATCCATGAGATTGTAAGATGGTTTGATAAAAATCTAAAAACTACTTTTTATACCAGGGATATAAAAAACTACTTTTTATACCTTTTAAAATAAGACGTGATTTCAAAACCTCTAATATTATAAAACGTACACCCTATTAATAACCTAGTGTTTTGTGGTTTAGCTCTAAAGACAAATACACATTCTTGGTTTGGGGACTTTATTTCTGCATCTTAATAGGAAGACATACTGTTCGCAGATATTTATTAAAATATTGATATCGTAGCACTATAGTATTATAGCTAATGACGAAAATAAGACAGAAAATATAAGGTTACAAATGCGTTTTTAACCTTCTGCCAGAGGGTAAAGAATTGGTTGTTTTCTCTAACTTTTTCTTCATAATATCTTAATTTTAATCCAAAAAACGAGAAATGTAAAAACTCTATGGCCGTGTTTTATTAACTCAGGAAAAAAATGTATACTAAACCAAGATTATCTTCGAAAACTTGTTTATTAATTATGTTCTCACATTTCTAACAGAGATTACAGCATTTCAAAGCGCTAAAGCGTCATTCACGTCTTAGGCATCGCAGATTATATCGTAAATAATACCGAACCCACATGGATTATTCTCAGCGGAGAATTTTGGCCGTGAGTCAAGCATGAATCACACAGAGATAACATTTCAAATTATTTGTGCGAAAATCGAACGTAAATGTCAATTGTATTGATAGGCGTAACCATGACGTTAGGACATTTATCACTGCACAATAACTGGGCGACACTAAAAATAAGGGAAAAAGGGGAGGAAACTGCTCATTAAAACTATGGAAACTAATTCTAACCCTGACACAAACACTAATTTTAACACCAGCCCTAACTTTATCCTTATGTCACTTATTCCCTATAATCTTTATTTTAGTGTGCAGTTTCTTGTTTTGCCCCCTTAGTGTCTAAATCACATTTCTTATTCTGGCGTGTCGTTTTATTAGAGGTTGTTTGGTTTGACATTTTAATCAGTATATGAAATGACAAAGTAGTCAGTTGCTTTAACCAATTAATCTGAACGTCACTTTTGATTATCGAGACCGGTGTCGATCCCGTGACTCTGTCACTTGGCATGTTTCTGTGGTCAGTTGCGTTAACCATTCGGTCATCCTTTAATTGATACGTATTCAGCAAGTTTTTAACAAAGTGTACTTAACTAGTTGTAATCGTCTGTGGTAAACGATACCAATTAACAGGTTCTCTCTTATGTGTTGGAACCTTAAAACAACACGGATAACAACATGAATCGTTCACGCACTTATGTCCTTGCAACGAACGGTGTATCGATCCACTAATCGTTAACAAAACAGCTTGCGATTGATAGAGTGTACCTGCATATAACGGTGCATTGATTTGTTTGGTGCAGGCGGTTGCAGAGGGAGCCGTCCACCCTGAAGAAAACAACGGAAACGCGGAAAAAATGGACGAAACGTCGCCGAAAACTGCGGAAAAGGATAAAACTGTCGTCGACGCAGCAGAGCGAGCTGTTTTGAGGGTCGCAGGTTGGTTGGTTGCTATTTGCGTTTGGGATTGCGTGGGTGTATGTGTATGGGGCTTTGGATTGCATTTTGGAACCGTTCTAAGCTCCACAAATTGGATTGTTGGGTTAGTTGAGTGTGAGAGTGGTTTTGACATTTTAAGGACTGCCGTGACGAAAATATCTCTATGTATTTCCTTTAAAACACGCAAAAACTAGCAAAATACAGACTACTTTGATTTTTAGATTGTTTTCTGGATTCCGAGGTAGGATTGGAATCAAATGGTTAGTTATATCAACGTATTTCGACATAGGCAAAGTGCCTTTAATCTATCAACAAAACTAGCTCTTTTAGTATCCTGAATTACAACTTTTTTGCCACGCGTCAGCGTATGTGCCTTTTTTACTGCGTAATACCGGTTCAAATAGATTCTATCGCTTTAGGCTTAGATTTCGAATGTTGTTATAACCCGTGTTGACTGTCTAGCCAAATTAACAACGTATCTTTATCGATAGCAACATGCAATTTATCTTCCATAAATAAAGGTTTTTATTGAAAGACCTATAGAAACGTTACTGCACAATCTATATATTTTTTTTGACCCAGTATTAAATAATGGCAAACAAAGCAAATCAGGGCACTTATCCAGGAAAATATGGTAAAACGAACAGTCGATAAAATTTTAATCACAATACATATGGATACCTTTATTATAACTTGCGTATTTAAATATTTTAACTTGACTGCTGTGTTGATTTGTGTAAGGTTCATAAAATACATCTGAAGTTCTTAAAAACACTAAAGCACACCCATTGCATACAAAACATGCGGATATTAAACATCCATTATTTTTCATACTACAATACTTTTAAATCGATTGTACCTAATACCGTTGTTTAAGAATGGTATATACCCCTGTTAACCGCGTTTTTTGAATATTGAACACGCCCTGACGACACCATATTTGAAAATCGGTCGTTAAGTCTGCATATCAAGCGTGTAAGCTTGGAATAATAGATGGTTCGGTCGCTACTTTCACTCACGTATATGACAATACATTGAAGGCTGCGCTCGTGCAGATATGAATTCATGTTACTGATGGACATAAAATATAGTGTGGTATAGATACACATTTTGGATGTGGTGTATTTTCCCCAAGAACGGTTCGTCTGTTCCTTTTTACCTTCGCTTGTATTGTCGCTTTCGTTTTCCCTTTTTAATACTGCAATTTTAAAAACAAAAGTAGAAAGATGGCTAATACACAGAGAAAAAGAAAGGAGGGTTCGAATTTCGAACCTTTGACTTTCGCTCTTGATTAAAGAAAACATTCTTGGCAAATGCTTTCGCAGTCGTTCGTCTTGCGCCGAAGAATATCACCTCTAACGGCACAGCACGAATTGCCCCGTCTGTTCCTTTTATTCTATTGTACACCAAAAAATTGCAATCAAACTTTAAAAAATTAGACCCACACCTAACCCCAAGTCTAAGCACTATGTTACACACTTTATCCTGATTGGGTTTGCCCTCTAAATCGCGTCGGTGTATTAATTTACATTTAATAATGATTATTGTGTATACTTTTGGCTTCTTTTGCTTTTAACCCCCAATACGACTATAAGTGCGACTTGCGTATAGGGCCTTGTTGGTGTTATATTGATCGTATTATATACCTCTTTTCCAATATCTTTGTTTGTATCAATTATAATCTGCAAGTCTGTATTTCACATTAATGAAAGTACAAAAACATAATATGGTTTATATAAGTAAAAGTATTTATAATTAAAATCACAAGCTATTGACACAAAGCGTCACCAACTCAAATTTACGACTCAATAACTTTTTGTTTCATTTGCGATTTTTACAGCTAAAAACAGAAATTCAAGTTATTTATTATTTGGCTATCGGGCCAATTACTTTTAAGCTAGCTTATTAGTAAGCCCAACACCTATGAACCTGCTTTGTAATTTCTTGTAAGGAAACTAGCTAGCAACCTATTTACAATGAAGCCGTAAAACCCAGTGTGTTATACAATTGCCAGAAGCACCTATACTCTGTTGTCCGTTTTATACGTTTTAACGTCAATACTTACGACCATTGTAACATTTTTGCTTTTTTTCTTACTGGGCTTAGTTTCCATGATGGGCTCGTTACTAAGACCGTTTCTTTTATATAAGTCAGTATATTTATCGGTCGCCTTAACCGTTCGGCCACATGACCTTACATATCCACTTGCTTACTTTAATCATCATTTGTACCATTACGTTTTTTATGCCAGCTGGTTAAGTTCGGCAAAACTGACCTTGAGTTGTTGTTATTATAGCAAGTGTTGCTTCATAAATCTATCATCGCTCGGTCTCTTACAAATCCATACCATTTGCCTTCATGTTTGTAAAACGGCCCATTCATAAAGGTACATTAGGCTGTGACCTTGTGGAATTTTGATTTTCGGTAGTGATGGTTAATAAAACTATCATCGCCCGGTCCAATTTAAATCCATACCTGGCTATTGCGTCAGTTCTGGCAGGGCTATATGCCGGCTTCTACAGGCGTTCCGTCAATCACACTCGCGACAGAGTATATGGCGGTGACTCAATCAAAGACTCGCTACGGGTTAAAGTTGCATGCTGACTTATCCTCGGACGCGAATGATCGATATATGTGCATTAATAACCGACTCCCACCCCGCAGCGAGTTAATAGATTAAACAAACCCGGTCAGCCAGCATGCAGTCGCCGCTTAGTATTATTGTTTAAAAATTCCTATAGAATTGCCGGTAGGATTTAATTAGTTTGTGCAATCGGAAAGGATTAACGTTAAAACGCTGAGGGGTTTGTATAGTCAGTGTTGGGAATATACCTCGTAAAAAGCGTGTTTCACGTTCAGAACTGTGGTCGCTAGGCTTTATTACCAGAGGCTATTCAAGTGCTATACGCCGTGCAAACAATATTGTCGAGTTGCTGGGTAGAGAATTTTATTAGGACAGGATCGAAATTACTATTCAGACAGTTGCATTCCAAGCTGTAACATATAACACGTAACACGTTAGGAGAGTGTTATTATTGAGTGATTTATGCACGGGTTAAAGTGTTTGGTGTTTTCACTGGTGTTACAGCGTCCGCCGCCCCACAAGAGCGGTAGTAAGGGTGTGTGTCAGTGGTCCCTGTGTTTTTATCGAGATTAGGACTTAAATTGTGGGGCTCGAAAATGGCGTTATTCTACTACCACTCCGCTCAAGAGCCGGGGACACTGACCGAAGAAGAAGTAGAAGCGATTGAAGCTTACGATTCGGCAATGCGCGTTATGAAAGGTAAGAGACATTTACGCCAGTTATTCCGCAAAAAAGGCCCGCGGTTATAGCTATTTTACGCTCTACGATAGATAAACCGTGCGCGCTTAAACGACGTTTTGTTGGATTAAAGTTTCATTTTAAAACGACTTAAACTAGCACTTCTTAGACAATATACTAAAGTTTTTAATATATTAAAGTTAAAATCTAAGTCTACTTATATATTAAAAAATAGATTCTGTTATACAAGATAATACTATTTGACACACAAACCTAGTGTAGGGTAGTTGTTATAGTTTTTAGAAGGAAGCGACCTGTTATAAATTCTGAAACTTCAAGCATCTGCTATACAATGTTAAAATTCATAGTTTTACTTAATCACGATTAAATGACCTAATACGCTACTTTAACCTGCTCACACAAAAGCTTTGAGAGTAAAGCAACAAGTTAAGCTCCTCACTCAAGAGGATTAATACATAATGGAAATCAAAATAGAGTTAACTCACTAAATATGGGTTGAAAGCTAACATACAGTATGTTGCTGTGGTAGACCCTTAAATAACTTTCTAATTCGTATATATACAATAACACATAATATGCAAGTCTATGTTAAATTTATTAATTCAATATGTTCAATTTATTAATTAAATATGTTTAATTTAACAAATAAGGTCAAGGTAAAAATAAAAACCGCATATTTAAACAAAAAACAAAAATTTGCTTCGTATGACAGTTTTTATTTCGATTTTGCGAAATGTGGCTGTATCAATTTCTAAGCATAGCTATGCCTTAAATATTCTTTTACATTTAAAACACGTTTCTTCTTGGTATTATTGATATATGTTTACAAAACATAGAGCAGACCAGTGTGACCTGGGTGTCCCTATGTTGACACAAAGAAGGTTAAACGGCCGAAGAATTGGGCGGGTTGGAATTTAATTTTGTCTTATATACGCGCGGGTCACGGTAAAATGAGATAGGATGTAGCCAACCGTGTTAAATACGCTGTATTAGTGTGTTACTGTGTGTATTGGCGCAAGTATGCCTTTAGAAACAGTTTTAACCTCGATAGCTTATGCCTTATGGTCTAAATATCATATTCAAACTATAAACGTGCTGGTATGACGAGTGTAATTATGTTTGTTTTTCGTCCATTTGCAAGTAGTTTTGTTTATTGCAAAGTGTCAACGAGTCACGGAAATAATAAAAATAAGTTTAAGGTAATTTAACTACTGCTATTTTCTTCAATTTTCTGTCGTCAGCTGTTTCATTTATGAGTAGACGAAACTGAATATTGTAGAAGGCTGTGTATGGACTTAAGGAAATCTGAAATAGCTGTTCAATGCGACATTTGCTCTCTACAAAGTTCAAGAATGCTAGCAGCTGTCGCTTGGCTCTCGATTAAATCCCAGTTTAGTCGAGCAATGGGTTTACCACACAGTCTAGCATAGTGATGAAAGCAACATTTCGTCCTAGCATGTCAAATGTAAAAATAGCAAAGGAGTATGTAGACGTGCAAGTTATTATGTATTTCAGTCAGGAGGCAGCTATATTGATTAGAAAATAAGTTACGGCTACTTTATATGTGTCCGACATATGTTTAGTTCTCTAGTTTCCAATGAAAGGTATATGCAGTTAAGTATAAGTTACCTTTAAACGTATTTAAGAAAAGGAAAGAACTGCAGAGTGAGAATTTGATCTATTATCTATTATCTCATAACAAATAATAAATTAATATGCTGCACTTCGTCCATGGTATTTAAAATTAGATTTATTTTATTGATTTAATGGCGTCAAATGATATGTTATCAGTTTAGCCCATCAATAAAATTTAGATACATACTTTAGTCGATTTATTGGTTTTGATTAATCTATGTCTATAGTTTTCGACTTAAGGACAGTTGTTGTTTTATAAATATGTCTAGACAGAGTTTACTTCGCTAAGGGGAAGCTTAACCTCACAGCATTAATGTGTCTTAAAAGGCTGCGTAGCTTTGAGCTGAAACAGAATAACCGGTTGCGCTTTGAAGGGTCGGATTAAAGGCAAAATAAATGATCTTCAATACGCATTGACGCGTGCAATCACGTGACCGGCGCTAATTACAAAAGAGCTGTAATTGCTGCGAGGGCGTAGTAGCAGCAGAATGGGAGAGAGGAATCTAGTTTATTCTGCCTTCTCTTCGGTAGTATAGTGTGTGCATTAGTCAGTGAACCGTTTCAAACAATAGCGCAGTGCTGTGTGGGCGTGATTTATCATTCATATTTTCGGGAAAGCACAATGGAAAGTCGGTACCTGGCAGGCTGAATTGGGTTGGGCTTTTAGAAATAGGTTTTTAGGCCAAAAGTCGAAGTTGTTATGCAGAACGCATTCAGCGTTTACGAATTTTTGCAGCAGTTCAAACATGCGGGCATAACCGTTCCACGGCCCCGGGCAAGTTATGCTTTAGCGATTTTGCATTTCTAGCATAACTTTCCACGGTACCCAAAGTCGCTATATTAGACAATAGGCAAGGCAGACAGACAAATTCTTTGTGGTAAAATTGATGCGTAGCATCCCAGTAATTTGAGGTATTATCCGTTCAATTGAACGAGCGATTTAGTCAACATCTTGAGTGCGTAATTACGCTAGTAAACGTAAGACATGATTTTATTGCGTCACAGCGTGAAAGGTAATGGGGCATATCGAAGAAAATGTCAAAATTTGATAGTATGTGGTTGGAAGACTGGTATACCACAGGGACAATAATGTTCATACTGCGGCAACTTAAGTTGTTATTGGCAATTGATTGACAGAAGCATTGAGATGGTATTTACCTTAGTGCTTAATTAACATTTGAACAGCCGTACATCTGCCCTATGACCGTGCTCATCGGCCTACTATCCCATTTATATTTGGCTATTCGGTCCACCAGTTAACTATTAACCAAAAAAGTGCAAATATCAAAGGGGCAATTAATCAATAAAACCTCATCTTAGTTTAACCTTGTACAGCGGCAGAACGCAACTTGTTTTAGTGAACTGTACAGCATTCGCCAGTTACAAATAGCGTATTGTGAATAGGAAAGCATTAATGACGTGTTATGAGTTTCCGCTAAGGGCTTTTAAGAATTCGTGATCAATACAATCTTGTATTGTTTCGTAAGAGGTCTAAGAAACGTGTTTAATTAATTATGCTTTGTTAAATGAAGGAGTGAAAGAAACCACGTCCGTTTTACGTACTTACATAATGCATAACAGTGTTGTTAATACTTAATGAAAATGTGGCCTGTATAGGATGTTATCTGTTTTTAGCATTTGCATTGCAAAAGTCTATCGCATAGTTCTAAGTGTGTTTACAGGTCTTTTAACCGGGCGTGGTTAAACCTTTTTATAACAACAGATCAGTTAAGGGGCTAGCACATAAACGTAGACTGCTTTTGAGCGGGTAATGCTTTGATCTTATTGGAAGGGAAGTGTAGATTTGAATGGAGGCGGCAAAAGAAGACCCACCCCATGCAGGGAATAGCCCCGACGATGCAATGCAGAATATTATCATTAAATACTGTGGTAAGTGAGGGCGGTTTTAACGAGTTAGGTAAACTGGGCGGATATTTCCCCAAGCCTGAAAGTTTTTTAAGACGCACATGAATCGTTATTACAAATTTCTCTCCAGCCTTAAAGTTTTTTGAACGTTTTTTTAAGATACACATAAATCTTTAAATCAAAAGCTTTCTTTTATAATGGCTGCGTAGGTGATAAACAATAATCAAATGAAGTTTAGTTAAAAGCACAATAGCTCACATCACTATATATAAGTTTAATAGCCGATGTACGTGGAGCAAACTTTTGCATTAGGGAAACGTTTCGGAATGTAGATAAATATGGGAGATTTATGAAATATTTACTCAGATATGCATGCCAGCGATAAATATATACGATACATTGCATGTTTACTAAGTTGGTTTAGCTGACTCACATCGATTAGGAAATGAATAAACAGAATATTTTAAGCATCCGGTGCAAAGGTAGTAGCATCATGCTTGCAAAATAGAACGCATTCGAAAAACCGGGAAAATTTGCGTGTGTTAAAAACTAAAGATGTAGGGTACATAGTACACACTATGTCAAATCGAGAAAATTTAGGCAAGGCCCTCTCAGGTAGGCTAATTTTAAAGCAAGCATACATTTGTTTGAATTGTACTTATTAAATGCACATTTCTTATTGAGTGTTTGGCCTGTGAGTTACTTAAAGGTCGGAAAAATGACTCATTCATTTGACTTGTATCGTTTACAGCATTCTTACAGTTTAGACTATTTCGGTATCGCGTCCCACAGGCATTTCCGCGAATTTACCAACATTTTGGACGAATTGTTAAACCAATGCTTTGGGCTATTTGATCGATATCATTTTTATCCGATTCGTAATTTTTATATCAGTCCTATAAAGGGCGTATAAACAGATTATATTTCAAAATCGGGGGGTTTGGCTGTTGCGGACTCTTCAAAAGCATTCTCTATTATCTTCCCTAATTAGTTAAACCCATTGTTGGTGTACTCGAAACGCGGCCAGCACTATAAACCTTCTGCAGTGTGGTGTTAAAGAACAGATAAACGAATGGAGTCAAATAGATTGGATTGTTTTTAAAATTAATATGTATTTTACATTGTATTTATAATGGGCAATAAAGCTGTGTTACATGCCGAAAATTTAATATGATAAATCAGATTCTACTGTGCGGTGTTTACATTTTCCGAGGTTATAAATCTTTCTGTGGGCGACAACGTAACCGGCAGGTCACTTTTCACAAAGGAATTAACAACAATCTAATACAGCCGGTTCTGTCAGTTGTAGACCATAATAGACTAGTAGTAAACAGTAAAAGCAAACTAAATTGGTCTTGATTGATGTTTCCCTACCAAACACCGGCTCGTTTGAATTTCCCTCGTTTCGAACTTGTTGTTGACTTTTCCGTTGATTTATCAGATTGAATTGGAACGGAAATCTCCCACCTCCCTTGATAAGTGGTCCGTCCACCTTTTGAACTCCCTTACGTTTTCCCACCTGGCTTTTAAAAACACGGGTTGTCATTTTGTGCCAGTTTTCTAGGCTTTTTGATTTGAAGGCTACGTCAATAACCGAATATAGACGGGTGGTTGATCCGTGACCGTTGTTCAAAATATCAGTAACATTTTATGACTACTTTACTCAACCAAAAAACATAGTTCATCCGTAAAATTTGCGCGGGCAATTTGAAATGAGAGCATATTCAACAACCATGACCCGCGCTTTAAATATAGTATTTTTATACTCATTCATTCCTAAATTGTTACCACACGACGTTATTATGATACATGATACATTTGAAGTCCGGTAATTTATTCAACGGTTAGCGCTGTATCGTGTTAAACGCTAGCTAATTTAACCGCGCAGTCGGCTTTGCTACGAAACGACATGCTGTGTGAGTTTGTATTATTACTTGGAACTGAGCCCGATCCTTTTTGCCGGTGCGCTCGCTGACTTCGATTTGGATTCGGTCTGAGAAAAAAGATAAAGGGCCCACTCGTATGTAAAGGATTGTGTATCAACGGTCCGCGAAGGAAAAAGGAATCGTCGGCACTGAAATCGTCGTCAGAGAGTCAATATCGTCATTCGCGTTTACTTATATAACGCGTGCGAGCGAATACACCTTTACCAAGGTGTAAGCTAACGTTTGGCCAAATGGATCTCGCGAATAATAATGTAGCCTTCGACAGTAAAGACTACTTTGGAAGTATAGAAGGAAAGATAGATTGTGCTAGAGGTCTGGTTTTCGTATTGTTTTTATTTAAGTTTCACCTTAAAAAGTGCTGATAAAATGCAGTTTGATTTCGTAGAGCAAAAATATACTGTACGCTGTATTATTATTTACACACCAGGGCAAAAATATAGCTAAAGTTTACTGTGCTAGAATTCACGTTTGTTGCTTTTGTTAAACGTTGGAATATAAATGGCAATAAACGTGTGTTCTTGTAGCCTATGTTGTTTTAGTCTGTTTACTTTGGGTTTCCGCTTATGTAAATCCGAAAAAACAGACGAGTTATTGAGTAAATGTGTAGTTCGTACAATTTTAAAACATTTCTTACTTTCCAGACGAGCGCGACCAAGTCCAACGCAAAACATTCACGAAGTGGGTTAACAAGTATTTGTCAAAGGTTAGTACGACATTCCAATAAGCGTCTGACTAAACGACTAGTTGCGCACTACTCATCTACTTGTTTAAATGCTCAAGTACCCAAAAATGAGTGTTCACATGTTATTGCTATTTATGTAACATTCTCCTATGCGTCAATAATGTTATTTGACAAAATAAACGTTATTTTTACAAGACTGACTTATATTACAGACACCACAACTTATATAGCCTAAATATTAAAACTTTATAAAAATGTGCAATTTATATAAAAAAGGTGTTTAGGGTAACCTGTTTATTTATATCTACAATTTAAATAAAATTTCCCATATTATGCTTATATTTCTGCAGCAATTTAGGCAATGTGGCACTCTAGAAATTAGCTTAAAATTAAAATTTTCAGACAAATCGACGAGTAGACAACCTTTACGAGGATTTCAGAGATGGCCATAATCTCATTGCGTTACTCGAGGCGTTGTCGGGCACTTCACTGGTGAGGATTTTGTTTATACGCTCTGCATACCTTGGCTTGATTAAGCACTCTTAAGCGGCTTCTATAACATTAGTATTTAAGACTTGCGTCACTGGAGTTAATTGTATCATCACGTTTCGTTTTGTGGGTAAACTTTGCGAAAAATCAGTGATTTAAAATAGCATGCCGTTTCGTATTTCACAATTACCAGACTGGTCATCGCATACAATCATACTGGTTGAATGTTAAGTGGGCGTAGGTAACCTACCGGTACCACCTTAGACCTACAGGTGGTACTTATCTATTGTCCTTAATCTTAGAGATGTAAAGAAAAAGGCAATTAACAATAGCTTCGAGGACTATGCTAGGGTAAAAGAATATCATTTAAGGCAAAACTAAATTCCATTATATAGAAAGATACACAGTTATCTTTAGAGTTTAATTTTACTCAAAAGTGTAATTTAATCTGATTTAAAAAAAATACTGATCATATTTTTATCGTTTCAATAATCATTTATTTTGTTTTTCTTTCATCCTGCATGTTCCATTCACAGTTTTACTTTGGAGTTCATGCTATCGGTGTGCTAACGTTTTTCGTGCGTGACGTTTTACCCTTTCCACCCACTGCCAAAAGCTCAGACTATTGCCCCGCGATTATAAGCCTAAATGTACGTCCCTTGTTGCTTGCACACTCTGCTTATTAAAAAAATGAAATTTCTGCACAATATTCTTAAAAATTCTGTAGCTTTAATGATTAATTGTGGGCAGCTTATAGTTACATCTGCAGTGGCTGTTACTAACTCTTTCTTTTTCCTTTCCCTGTTTGCATTCTCTATCCCTTTCCTTTACTCAGCCACGGGAAGGGAACTACATCTCGCATATGAGATTGGTGAGCAAAGTCTTTTCTTCTTTTAACCACTTTCTAAATCCGACAATTTTTTAAATGCATCACAACAGAATTAATTTACCAACTTAAAAACACATTTTGTATTAGTAGAATAATAAGATTAACAGATTTTCCTTTTCTTTATAACGGATTTACCTTTTTCTGTGGTACTTTAGCCTTAACGCTGTTTTAAAGTTTTTTTTGTTATTTTATTTATGTTCCTCTTTATTATTTACTCCATGAAACATGGTAAAACCATAATGTTTTTACTTTTTGTTACTTTCCATCAACAGTTAGTATTGATATTGTTATTCGATAAAAATTAACCTGTAAGTTACCTATTTTTCCACTTTTTCAGCATCTCTTTTTTAGTGGTAAATCATTGCTGTTTTTAATAGTTTTGTGTCCATCCATAGGTGTAACTGTATAGGTATGGGTGCAAATTGCACACATGGTACCTCAATGTCAATTTAAAATCAGCACAAAGTGACTTAGATATGATTATTAAAACCTAAAATTACTATAACCATACTTACATACTTTTAAATGGATTATTGATTATTCCACTCTGGCAAAGCTAAACTTAAATCGCAACGCATTAACATCGCAATGCAACACAAATATCAAAATACAGTAGAACATTTTGCTTTCAGTGATCTTCTATTACAGTGTTTTAAATGTGTTTACTTTATAAATAAGTTGACATAAATGATCCCTTTTTATTTCAGCCAAGAGAAAAGGGCCGAATGCGATTCCACCGACTGCAAAATGTACAAATTGCATTGGATTTCTTAAAAGGACGAAAGGTATGGATAGAACCAATTAAAATCATTTGTTTAGATTCCTATATATTATCGCTTATAGTTTAAATCAATACCTTCTATATACTGTATGTTTAGAATGCTTATTAATTAAGATACAATAAAATGTCATTTAAATTTTGTTGTGTAAAATAGTTTTATGTGTTTGTTAACTTTACAAATGTGTGGTTGCTTAGCCTATGTGGTTTGTGATTTAGAAAATAACGTTTGCTAATTTTTTAAATGTAAAGTTATTTAAGACTACTTACCACTTACAATTTACAATCTTTGTTTAACAAAATTAATCTAATCACATTATGCTTTATTAATCTTATATCTAGAAAATCTTCAAATTTTATCCGAAAATCCTCAAAAATTCAATCCCTGGAAACTATCAGTTAACACCTTTTTTTGCACAGTTACGTCTGGTTAATATTCGCAACGATGACATTACCGATGGAAATCCAAAACTGACGCTTGGTCTTGTTTGGAACATAATTTTACACTTTCAGGTAGACGTTTTGTAAACATACCAACCCTCCTGCCGTATCATATTCCTTATATATTATATTTCAGCTACTGTGTGTATCAATATGTTTACCTAGTAAAAGTTTTCTTCCATGTTATCTAACAAGCGACAAATATTGGTTTAATTACAAATCCTACTGGATATTCTGCTAGATATGTTAAATGACAAACAACTCAACTATTGACACAATTTAGTCAACCATAACTGTCTACAAATCGTTTAATACAGATTTCCACCCACCAGGATATAACTGACTATAAACCAACTCAAATGTTGATACAAATTATCCATTGGTAAACATAAACAGATCATTTTTTAATCATGAGGATATAAATGATAAAACCAATAACGTTAATTGATGTTTTCTTTTAAAAATTCTTTAAATTTAATAATCAAATAACAAAAGCAACCAAGTGGAAAGTGGGCATAATTATTTTGCAATGATAAAAAAATTTAATCTTTTTTAATTTAAAATTGCCCTAATACAAATGGCAAAACAGCACCATCTAAATCTAAAAATCATATTGAATGGCTCGACGTTAAATCTATTTCTCCAACATTAAATAAAGATACATTTATTATTGGGCAGGATGTAAATGATAGAAATGATACTATATTATGATAACTGTAAAAAAGGGTTTAACTTAGTATTTCTGCTTACTAACCGACAAATGCAACAGAATGTGGACATGTATTGTGCAATGGTAAAAACGTCTGTGATTTAGTTTCAATATGTACCTGCCACTCCAAAATACAAAGATCCCAGAGAATACCTGCCTATATCATGTTCCCTGTTATGTAAACCAAGTTTTGTTCTGATCAAATCATGTTTTGTTGGAGTTCATTGATTGAAAATTATCTAACATTGATACTTTGTTTGTGTCACAACCATGTGAACTATAAACAAAAAGCCGAGATTCCCTGTTTTTATAAAACACCAACTGACCTTAAACAGAAAGTCATGCTCAGGACATTCAGGACTTTTTTCTTTTAAATAGATCTTTATTTAGTGGCCTTTTTATTTTTTTGGAAATAAGCTATGAAATTGTGTAACCTTTAAAAAAATACAAACTTTTCTATGTCATGGATTTTGTATATGCTAAGAGTTTTACCCAAATTTGATTTTAAATTTACCCAAAAAGTTAATTTTAAGTATAAGCATTGTACGCATTGAATGATATTGCTGCACATTTGGTAAAACATGCGAATAATTCCAACTAAAAGAAAAATGAAAAGATCAACAAGAATATTGTATACCAATAACTTTAACTTCAAGTAAAAAATACCGGCCTGATTGGCATTGTGTATCTTTTTTTATTTGGTCATATGAATGATTCACTGGTACCGGTATGAAATATCCAAGTCCTAATGCAGACGCAATATTAATTTCAGTC
>CH002344.1:1782748-1795352 GCA_000149265.1 Ciona savignyi
TCGAATATGCATCTGTCCGTAATTATTCAAACGGGAATTGCATGTCGTTGTAAATATACTTTTTGGTAGGAATGATCAAAATTGCTGTAAATACATGTGATCTTGGATTTGCGCCATTTTTCTTATCAGTAATCAGCGCTTCAAGACAAAGGGCACTGCCGCATTGATCTGCGGCTTGTGTACAATTTTTTTTATAAAACCCAGAAATAACTGAATTTAAACTCAAAAATAGAGATATTGCAATAACTTTTGTAGGAACACAAACTACGTTGGATTTAACAATAATTTTTAAATAAAAAAACTTTAAAGTGAATTGAACATATTGGATTGAATTTGTAGATATACCAATACAATTTTACTTGTTTAATAGGACTAAAATAATTATCATTTTGGCTTATGTGCATAAATAGCTTTTGTTTTACGAGAGTAATTTCTGATTGAAACAAAACAATATAAAGTGTTGATGAAAAAAACAAAATGTTAAAAAAACACTAATAAAAAATAAAATTTACAAAATAAAAAACACTGGTAAAAAAAACAAAATATTGAAAAAAAAACAATGGTGAAAAAACATTGTTTAAAAAATTATAAACAATGTTGAAAACAAAAACTTAAAAAGCAAAATAACACTGTCCTTACCAGTAACCACATTCACAGAGCATGGTAGATAAGCTCGACAATGATTTGAAGCCCAAGTATGCTGACTTGCATAGTAGATGTCAACAACAGCTCCAATCCAGTCCTGCCTCACCAACTACAGAAACACTAGCGTCTGCAACTGCTCAAATGTCGGACAGCTGGGATGATGTGTGCGATTTGGTGTCGAAATACATGCACAAGTAAGTCATGCATTTTTGTATCTATTTTATTTCAAGTAACCCTACCGGCTTAGTAAGTTAAAACCATTTACTTTAAGGTTTTTTGTCTTTTTTATATTTATTAAATATTTAAAAAGGTACATATTTGTATAGTTTTTGTATCCTTTATATCTAAAGTAACTTCTGTTTAATTAAGTTATCACTATTTATTAAAGGATCCTATTTTGACTTTTTTTTCTTTATATATGATGTATCAAATACCTTTTAAAATATCAAAAGTTTAGTAATCCTGTTTAATTATGTTAAAACTTAAAGGAATCAAACATAAATACTAAATACTAAACAAAGCATTGGTTCCACAACAAAGAGATTGTAAAGTATGATATTATGAAAAGCCATTATCTTAACAAAATACATAATTGTGCCTGATGATGATAATATTAATTAACACAAGATTAAAAATAGATTAGTTATTAACCTTTTGTTGTATTGCCCGTGTGTTAACCCCCTTGGTTTTTCTATTCACAAGGATAAACATGAATATCCTATCCTATCCCACCCTATGTTGCTTATGATATGATTTACATGCTCCAAATTACACTAGAAAAAAAATATACAAAAAAACTAAATTACCCACCCACCAGACTCTACGCCATAAATGCCCTGCTGGAAGCACTGGCTGTTGCACGACCCGTCGTCAAAGATTACGAAGTGAAAATATTGAAGGCACAATCTGCCTTGGAACGCGATGGACAAGGAATGTGCGATCCGGTCAAAATACGGGAGGCCTGCGCTGCGTTACAGGTATTGTAATCAAAATTTCGGGGGATATATGGTTTATATGGTCTATGGATATATGGTCAAATAGTCTTAAACAGAAGTCATCATATTCCATTATGTTTATTCTTTTAAAAATTTAATATCAGGGTGAGAAACACTACAGCCTTATTGTGCAGGATATTGCTTGGTTTACATAGATGTTTTCTCACTTGAGGCCAGATTTTCTAGGCTACTTTTGTAGGATTTATCTTAATAGGGTATAAAACTTAACTTTATTTTATGTTAAAAATGGTTTTTAAAAACCAAAGTAAAATCCTATTAAAAATTGCTAAAATGTTTGAAAATTATGGAAAAAAAACAAAGTAAAAATCACCATAAAAAACGCTAAAATATTTGAAATTATGGGAAAAACAAAGTAAAATCCTATTAAAAAAATGCAAAAACATCTTAAAAGTACGGAATGTAACAATGTAAATTTGGTGTTTCCACAGGAGCTAATAGACCGACGAAGTGATGAGCAAAAGAAGATCGATTCGCTTCAGGAAGCTCTCAACAATGCGCTTGCATCCGTTCCCAACCCGGAGGAGGATCAGGACATCACGTCGAACGCTCCCGTCGCTGAGAAACTCATCGATGATTGGAATCGACTCCAGCAACAGATCAATTGTGTCTTTAACGAGCTGAATGAGGAACTACCGCATGCTGAGAAACGTATGTTGAAAAAAATTTAAATAATAGGGACAAAAAAGTTTTTTTTTCGAAAAAAATCAAGATTTCAAAAAATTCGATTTTTTAAAAAAATTAAAATAAAAATTTCCAAAAAAATAATGTTTAAAAAAAATATATTTTCGAAATAAACAACTTGGTAAATGGAAACATTTAAGTAAAGTCATAAAAAAATCATAAAGAAAACAATTTGTAACAGCCATATAGGGTAATACTTGCTTCTTTAGCTGTGAGTATTTTAGTGCTGTTCCATAATTTTAACCTGACAATGCTTAATCTGACAGAAGGTGCATAGATCATAAACTACTGAATGGTTTAGTGTTTAGTTCGTTCTTTTCCATTGTAACGTTTTGAGTATGTAGCATTTTGTTTTGACTTCCCATGCAAGGTGCGCCCATTCGCGTTTGTAATTGGTCTTGGGTACGCCACAAGGTCAAAAAGATTGAGAACCACTGCCTTACTGTTTCTATTACCCAAATTGTCTATAAATTTTTTAAGCGTTATTCTAAATAACCATTTTTCAAGTACATCTCTAATACTCTTTGTATATGTTGTTTAGTTGCTGGTGTTGAAAAGAGAGTTCACGAGCTCCTACCTTCACTGCAAAGCCTCTGTAATGAGCTTGATGGTATCAAACACACAATACAAGCTCGGATCTGCGTGTCAATGCCTGCCGAGTCTGATAGCATTGAAAAGGCCATCGCGCAGCAAAAGGTAACTCACCGGCAATCTTTATTAGGTTTCTGTGAGATACAGGCTTTTGCCTACTAATTTAGGGCTCAATTTAGTAAAAATTAAAGATAAAAAATTATTAGCTTAAGCTTAACAGTAGGGACAGGTCCAAAGCTAAATATTTGACAAATTAATAAAAAAATAATGTATTTGAAACTGTGACATAAGGTTGTAAGATTAAAACTGGTTGCCAGCTAGTCAGTTGGATTCTTTTTTATTACGTAAGTATGGGCGGGTCCATGGTAGCACGGGACCAGCAATTTAGGCCTTGGAAAGTCTAGTAGCGTTTTTAGGCATGGATGGCCTTGCCGGAACCCAGTGGATCTATCAACATTGTAGGAATGTATTAATCATACACAACAAACTGCAATAGCTTTGGTAACCCAACAGTGGCGAGAGGTAATCTTACGAGTGTCAGTGTTAAAATGTGCCCAATATTTGATTGCCCAGGTCATTTACAGACAAAAAATAAAAAATAAAAATCCAATGCTCACAGGCTTCATTTTTTTGTCCAGGTAACTGCAGCAAGACTTGAGGAGATCAAGGAAAACTACACGACGTTGTACAAGGAGAATGAAGCGGTGTTGCAGGTGGACACAAGCTCCGTGAAACAACTACAAACTGCGTTTGTTAAACTGGACGAACAGTGGACCAACGTTAACTCACTCAGTGACCAATACTTGGCCAAGTAAGACGATCCGTTTTGATTCACTCAGTTTTTTAGAATTAAAATATCAATATTTTCCCATTATATTTTGTAATTTAACTGATTCTTAAAGCTAAAACATAATTCGATCACGAAATATTTACATATATCAATTTTATCACATAACATTAAACAATAATAAATAATTTTTAACATTATATTAATATATAAATTTTAACAATAACCCCAACGTGGGCATGAGGTAATTAGATAAATACCCATGTGACAATTATTTATCCCCGCGCATTTTCTATCCAAAGGGATAAAAGGGATAAATACTAATAATTCTATAATGTCTACAGTTTTCCCATTCACAGGGATAAAATGTACAAATGCTAATATTAAATATACAGTTTGAATATATCATATTCATCCAACATAACCACCTACAGACTCTCCTGCATGCAAGATGCTGTGGTTACAATCAACGAGAGTCGTGGTGTGGTGTGCTCCTATGAAACCCAGCTATTAATCCATGACACGATGGCTTCGACCAAGGAAGGGTTGGAGAAGCAACTCGAAATACTAGAGGTGACATTTTTGAATTTAATTTTTATGTTGTGTGAGGAAAAATAAAATGGTAAAGGGTAAGGATGGAAATTGCACGCTAAAATAAAGGTTTAAGGCATTAGTAAGGTTAGTTCCTGGGTTAGAATTAGGGTTAATTCTTAGATTAGAATTAGGGGTTAATTCTGGAGTTAGAATTAGGGGTTAATTCTGGAGTTAGAATTAGGGGTTAATTCTGGAGTTAGAATTAGGATTAGTACTGTGGTTAAAATGAGGGTTAATTCTGGGTTTTAAATTTAGTATTAGGGATAGGGTTGGGATCATAAAAATGTCATATATTTAGGGTTAATTTTTGGGCAGTTGTCATAAAAAATTCTATAAATTAAAACAAAAACACCAGTGACCATTGAAAATGTCATCAAAAAAATTTCCAGTTTTACTTATTTGTGACGAGTTTTTTCTTTGTTTTTAAAACCCATTTTTTAGAAACTGGACTCGGAGATTCCAACCAACGACCCGAAGTTCACGGCAATGGATGGTTGTTGCGAGGTAGTTAAACTGCAAGTCGATAAGATGAACGAAACAACCCCAGGGGTGGACAGTGATGAATATCCTGACGTCTCTCGCAAGTTGAACGAACGGTGGAACTGCGCTAAACACCAAGTGAAGGAGAGGTAAGCTTATTTCTGATGTTTTAAGCATGTTTCTAACATTTTGTAAATATTTCTGATATTTCGGGGGTATTTCTGACGTTTTGAGCGTATTTCTGATATTTTAAGCGTATTTCTGACATTTCGAGCGTATTTCTGATATTTTGAGCATATTTCTGACATTTCGAGCGTATTTCTGATATTTCGAGGGTATTTCTGACATTTCGAGCGTATTTCTGATATTTCGAGGGTATTTCTGACGTTTCAAGCCTATTTTTCTGATATTTTGAGCGTATTTCTGATATTTTGAGAAAATTTCTGATATTTTGAGCGTATTTCCGATATTTCGAGCGTATTTCTGACATTTTAAGGGGATTTCTAACATTTTTAGTGTATTTTTGACGTTTTGCCACTTTGGTCAGCACCACTTGCTGGATAGCACTACTATCTACTGAGATTTTCCCCAAGTTTACTCACGATAATCGCATGTCACAACTTTTTGCAAGTGTCGTTTCTATTTGGGGAATTTCACATGTTTACTAATGCTAATCTCATGTCATGCATAGTGATAATCATACTTGTAAAAATGTTTGGTAAATATCACTATTTGTTACACGCGATTAGCATTAGTAAACATGGGAATTTCCCCAAATACATACATCTTTTTACAAGTATGGTTGCAGCCCTAGGTATGTTTAAACATTGCACCATTCAGGCTAACATACGCTCGAGTTGGTGAAGCCAAGCTACTGGAGCTACAACAAGAAGCAAAACTGCAGAATGATTGGCTCGATGCCAAGGAGGCAAGAGTCAATTCTGATGAGCTCAATGCTGCACCTAGTGGCTCAGATGCCATCAAGATTCAGCTTGAAGAACATGAGGTCAGAATAATATTTTTTTTTAGACATTATTTTTTAAGCATATATATTTTTTAAACGGGTATTTCTGAAATTGTTATATAAGCGGCTATCTTTAAATGGGTATTTTTATTAATTTTTTTAAGTCGGTATTTTTAAGCAGGAATTTTTTAGTGTAGTTTTTAAGCGGGTATTTTTCTAAACAATAAAATTCAAAAATTATTTTAACTAGTTTGTGTTTTAAACTTTCCAACAAGTTGGCATTCCTACTTTTTAAATTTTTATTTTGACATTTTCTGTTTTCGTTATAGCAAGAAGAAGGCTCTGTTGCGTCACAATACCCGACTGTCGACAAAATGAAGACAATCACGGCTGAGTTTGACACGGCGGCGAGGAAATACGACCAAACGGCGCTCGAATTCGAACCTCCCTTGCAGGAGGGAATGGAAGGGAAACCGAAGCCAACCGAAGAAGATTTGGAGGAGAGAGCTGGAAAGCGGAAACAAATTATCGAATATGAGGTATGTGTTTCAAAACTAAATCAAGTCTAGTTTTTTGTCTTCTTGGTTCATGCAACTAAAATTACTAAAAAACATTGCTAAACTACATAATAAGAGTAATTACGCTAATTGAACTATAAGCTTGACTTTTGTTTTGGTAATGTGTCATTTTAATTACACTTATTGGTTTAATTATATGATTAAAATTTTTCTTTAAAATATACTTAAGCACTGGGTAAAACCATTATTGCAAAGCTTTTATTGGGGTAAAAAAAAACGTTTATTTTCCCTTTCAGGTAATAACGATAACAAGAAGATACGATAAGATGAAGAATCTTCTTTCGGAGAAGATTGATCGACTGAAAGTGGATTATAAAGACGCGAAGGAGAGAGAGGTCAGTGCTGTGATGTCTCTCTCTTTTCCTAGGCTATGGCAATCATCAAGGTCACTAGGTCTTTATTAGAACCATGATCAAAATCATATCGGTCATCGCTCTTAGGTTGAGGGCTTGTTTTGCCATTTTCGTGATGTTTTTCGGCCTACTTTTTCCGATTGGTCGGTTTTAAAAAATGCTTGCGTTCGATTGGTGGCGTGCTGTCATTACTAACATTAAGCGTGGCGGGCGGATTTTTTCGGCGGGAAAAAAATTTCGCTCGAAAAAAAAAAGTTTCGGAGGCAAATTTAAGTGTTTGGCGGAAATTGAAGAAGACCGTGGCATGGATTTGGAGTTAGTGGTTTGTCATTCTGGAGGTGAGTCTCTTACTAAGTGGCTGAACATTATCTGCACTCATTTATGCTTCGCCTGCTTGTGTATGCGATTACTAACTTACCTATCGTCAAATTGCTGCACAACTTGTGAAGAATTTGATATAAAATTCGAATATCGGCAAAATTCACCTCTCAATAAAAAAATCGACGAAAATTAGAGAATTTTTTCTTAAAGTCTAGCCCAAGGTTTGGTCACTGAAATTATATTTTAAAGTTTTGCAGCAATTTGTTACTTTGCACATATTTAGCATGCTAACTAAAGCACACAGCATAGACACTTAATTTTCACCCACTCTGCAACTTAGCTGCTGCTATAACGCCCAAGACTGGATTTCCACATCAATGCAAAAACTTAGGAAGTTATTCAGGCACATTGATCTCAAAAGTGACATCACAATCACATCAGTGACATCATAAAGAGATCAGGGGTTTAACCTGAAAAATTTACCTGGTTTATCAAGGGAAACCCAGCCCGTGCTTTTCTGCATGTAGCGTGCATGGCCTCAATTAACAACTAAAAAGGTAAACTGAATACATAGTTTGGGTCCCTGTTTACGCCTGCGTCAAAGGCCAAAAAGTTATTTTTCCAAAAGTTGATTATTTTCGACGAAAACGAAAAATTTTCGTGACAATTTTCTTAAAATGTCACAGATTCCAAAGTGATGTAAAGTTTTTGGATTTTTTAAAATTTAAACCTTATGACTTTAGAGTTGTTTCTCTGACTTTATAATTGGAACCCTTTGACCCTAGCGTAACCAGTCCCGACCCCACACCCCTTTCACACCTCAAGTTTAAATCATTTCCACACCCCACATGACATACAATTCCCAGTCTCCCTCAAATTTGCTGAAATTTCATCTCCCATCAACGAAAACTCTACTAACAATATAAAATTTATCCACAAAATATAAATATTTTTAAAACAATTTTTGTTCGCAGTTTCTAAAAAAATGTATTATTTATTCGAACACGCTTTACTAAACTATTGATTCAATAGAACAATTTACTAACCACAGAAACTACTGCGTAGTATTTTAAAATCATTTTACTGCTTTTTACATAAATTTAATTAACTTGGCTCTAATTCTAAGAGCTCGAATCCCTGTTTGGAAAGTTATTACTAATATGGTGGCAAGGTAACGACGCGTTTGGCTTAATTTGCTGGTTTGTTTAATTAAACATGACGTAGTTGCCATTTAAGCTTAATTGCGCTGTTTCCCAGCTTTTTGTAGTTTTTTCCGTAATTCCTTGTCTTTTGGCTTTTTCTCTCAAATGTTCCTGTTCAATTCTTCCCAAATTGCCTTTTTCACTTGGCGAATTTTCGTGCATGAATTTCATGAGTTTTGTAGTTGGCACTGCTTCACTCTTCCTGAGATATTAATTCTACAGCCATTTTAGTGATTGGCCCATTATCCAGTCTGTAAGGGTAGTCCCCTGTTGTAAGACTCTTAATCCGGTTGTGGAAGTTTAATTGAACTTTTATTTTGTAAAAGTGTTATAAGTACGTCCTTTTATTTAGTTATCTAATCCATGAGAATAACCCTGGTTTTGTCTGTAAGAAATAGCTGTTCAATTAAGGATTTTAAATATCTGAATTTGTCGGCGTTTTCGATTGTTTACTTTAATTTTGTCAATTTCCATTAAAATTGCTTGTTTATTTAAAGGTTTGCTTTTCAAAGCGGTTTTTGCACTGGTGTGTTTTGTTTGTTTAAATTTGCTGTGCTTTTGGTCGGACCGTGCATTTTTGACGTGGTACTTTCCCCAACTAGAGAACACCTTGCTTCGAGAAACCTTGTTACGTAGGGTAGCCAAGTGTTCATGGCATGGCAGACATACTACTAATGCATTCACACACACCCACACGTGTATGAACGTAGTTATAGTCGCAGCGCAATCTCTTGTGCAAATATTGCTCAAAAAAGTAACGCCCAAACTACTTTTTTGCTTTGGATAACCAAAGGAGACTGGGAATTCCCACATTCCTATATACATACATAGACATTTACATACTCTTTAATTACTATTGCTTAATACTATGCTGTGGTATATATTCTATTATTAAATTACCATGTAATATAGGCCACATATGTATCAGTGCACAGAAGTGATATATAAAGGCAGATTTACAGCCATTAGAAAGCTGTTTGCTTTGTATGTTTGCTAATATACAGGTATGTAGTGATTTATTACTGCCAGGACAGTTAGCAAACAGTATTCACTCAGGGAAGTTATTTAATAAGAACCATATTTCTTTAATAAGACATGTTCAATCTCTTGTTCAAATAGCCGCAAATAAAGTTCCAATCTGACAAGAATTACAATATCCAAGTTTCTGGGTCCAGAGATTTTTACAGGAAGGTCCAGTTCAAAGTAGTACATAACCAAAAAGGCCATCTTAAAAAAAAAAAAAAAAAAACTTATATCAGGTTAATTGCTTATTTGGCTGACAGAACTTTGGTTTTTGTAATTATGAAATATTGATTTTACCCAAAATAAGTAATTCAACCAAGAAATTTGTTTTTAAAAGTTAAAATCACAAACGAAACTGAGATATCAATACTTTAGTCAAATAACAAGTATCTCACAGTATGTATGTAAAAGAACAAGCTAAGGATAGACTTAGTCTTTAGTAAAATTGTTACAGTTTTTAAGTACCGAGAAAAAATTAATATATTTGAAGAAATTTACCTGAGAATTTAACATAAAAACAGTTTATTAAGAATTTAACTGAAGAATTATACCAGAATTATATTTTTTTAAGAAATAAAACTGTTTTTCAAGAATGAAGAAAATACATTTTTTGCAAGAATGCAGAAAATACAATTTTTTAAGGATTTAGAAATTACATCTTTTTCGAAAAAACAGTCAATTCAGTTTAAGAAATTCAAATAAATCATCAAAACACACAGCTCAGTGAAAATAAATCCAATTTATTTAAACCATTTTCTTCCAACCCGAAAATTCTCAACTTTCCCAGGATGAGGCAGAAAGAGAATCCCTTATTACCACGACCACCACCACTGAGACAACAACCACTGTCAAACGGCGCGATTTGCATGATATTAAGTTCCTTTCCTACTTGGAAAGAAAGGCCAGTTTGCATGACTTAATGACTGCTGGTATTGTATCCGATGAAACCGCGGAAAAACTGCAAATGGGGACAATAGATGAGAAAGAGGTAAGTTGTTCGGTTTTGTAGGCTTATTTGAATATTTTATAACTGTCAAATTTTAGGTGCCACTACTTATGTTTATACATTTGCCACTTTTCATACACATGGCGAATATTTTTTAAATCTGTAAATGTGTCTGCATAATGTATGGTAACAGTAAGGGATATGACATGGCAAAATAAAGATAATCTTTAATCAGATTATTAACAAAAAACAAACGTATTTTAGTAAAGCTGTTAATTCTACAGCTAACGCATTAGACTGTTTCCCAAAAATAATGGGATCGAAACTGGTTGCCAACCAGTCGGCTGTATCATTTGGCAAGGCAATTACGACCATTGCCTGAATCCGATGTCTAAATCATTCATTTAGCAATAGCTTTGTTAACCCAAATAGCCACGGGGAAATATAACAATTACCACTGTTATACACCCAATACATTGTCCCTTTGTCAGGAATTTGCATTGACCCAGCCCTGAAGAATAAACATAGTCCCATACTCCCCTCTGGAAATATAGATTGTCCCACCCCTGGAAATAAACATGATTATCCCATCTCATCACAATTATAACACCTGTAATTACCACCAGATTGAAGGGGAATTGAAGCCATATCTCACTGGTAATGAACCAATATCAGGGATTATTATTGAGGCCGCAGATAACATGAAAGTCTCAATCAATACTGCAATGAAGCTTGGAATTATTAAGACAGGCACTGGGTTAGTACTTTTCACTTAGTGGTGTGTTTTTTTTTCTGGTCATTTTTTCTCTTTTCTTGATTCTGTGTGTAGCTCCTATTCCTGTTATCATATTTCATCCAAAAAACATTTAAAATCTGGATTTTTCAAAATGTAAAAACCTTATCACAATACCACCACATCATAAAATTTATAATCATACTGATTAAACCAATAATATTTCAGCCATAAACTTATGTTCTTTCTTTCTTCGTGAATTTTTTCAATTTTATCTTATTTTTCCAGGTTTTCATATTTTTTCCAGGTTTTCATATTTTTTCCATGTTTTCTTATTTTTTCCATGTTTTCATATTTTTCCATGTTTTCATATTTTTTTTTATTTTTTTATATTTTTTCCAGGTTTTCATATTTTTTTTTATTTTTTCCATATTTTCTTATTTTTTCCGTGTTTTCTTATTTTTTCCATATTTTTTCCGTGTTTTCTTTTTTTTATGTTTTTTTACACGATGTTTCCATCTTCCTTCCCCCCCTCCCCCAAACTAATTTTTGTTCCAATCCACAGTTTGGTCCTGTTGGAAGCCCAGGCCGCCACAGGGAACATCATCAACCCACTAACAGCCGAGCACATGTGTGTCAGCGAGGCTGTTAAAAAGGGGCTCATTGACGCAAAATACCAAGATGCGTTGGAACGAGCTGAAAAAGCCGTCACTGGGTTCGAGGACCCGGTCACTCATGAGTATTTGTCGCTGTACGAATGCATGAAGAAAAATTACATCGTGGAAAGCCATGGGATAAGGTGGGATAATCTTGTCATTTTTATTTGTGGTGGATTCACCTTTTTTTCTATAATTTTATAAGGTGAGAAACAGGGTAGGGTATGAAAAGTTTACCTTGTAATTATCATTTTGTGAATTAGTCTTGAAATTATCATTTTACGATCGATTTACCTTTAATTTGGCAAGCGAAGTTTTCTGCTAGTTTCTGTCTGTATGCACCAGTATTATTTTCATTTTTTAACTAAAAAAACAATATTTTTACAACAAAATCACCGTCATTTCAAATTCCCCCAAAAATCGATTCCCAGATTGCTTGAGGCACAAATTGCCACTGGAGGTCTCATTGACCCGAGAGCGAACCATAGAGTTCCGATATCGGTGGCGTACAAACGTGGTTTGTTTGACGAGAGAATGAACGCAATTCTCGAAGACCCGTCCGACGATACTAAGGGATTCTTCGACCCCAACACACAGGTAAAGTGAAGTTTATGTTATTCATTTTCATTCATTAGAGTCCACGGTAGCATCGGGACCAGGAATAACACACAGGTATAGCCAAACACACAGGTATAGCGCGAGGGGTGTTTGTTCCAGATTCATTATTCGAATTCGATTCATATAGAATATGATTCGAAATAATTTCAAATTTGGAACAAAATGAGTTTTGTTTTAATAATTTTGATTTACAATTGGTAAATTTAAAAATTTATATTTTTCAGTTAACAATAATGATGAGTTTTAATTAATTAAATACAGCTACATAATAAAATATAAAGTTTAACAACTCTACTTTGGCAGACTGTCCCCCATAAGTCAAAAATATAGACCTTGTGATGTTTATTCCAAGATTCAAATTCGATTTAAATATGCAATAATTCGTAATTATGATAAATTAAGTTATATCTGTTTTT
>CH002344.1:1809606-1819680 GCA_000149265.1 Ciona savignyi
TCAAAAAACAAAAACATTTATAATTTATCAACATTTCAAAACAAAAACAAAAACAAAAAAAAATACCTACACAAAAAAAAATGTACCTACACAAAAATCATTAACTAACATTTTATAAATACAGAATATTTATCATTTACACCATCCTAACACATCCACCAATATCCCAGGGCGCCATGTCAGCTGCCGAACTGTCCGCTCGTCTGTTGCAACTATCGAACGCTCACCTGGGCGCCATCGGTGGGATCATAGATGTCGAGAAGGAGGAGACGATATCGGTCACGGAGGCGTTGAAACGACGACTTGTCGATGGAACCTCAGCGCAGCGGTTGCTCGAAGCACAGGTGAGATGATGGATAGTGTTTTGCTATATTTGGATGGTGTTTTAGCCCTAATTGGATGATGGTTGTTGTATTCTTGTATTGGAGGTACTTGGTAGTGAATGAAATTAAAGCGAAACACGTTGGGTAGCATGAAATGCCAGCAAAGAAAGGATGATCGTTCGATTTTAAACTATAATTGGATGGTATTTTTAGCTATAATTGGATGATGATTGTTTATTTTGTAGCTATGATTGGATTGTGTTTTTAGCCCTAATTGGCTGATGATGGTCTTTCATTTTTTAGCTATAATCGAATGGTGTTTTTAGCCGTAATTGGGTTATGGTATTTGTATTTTTATTTTTTTAGTGGTCTTTTTTATTTTTAAGTGGTCATTGATTTGAATGATTTTTAGTTTTTTTTTCTAATGTTGTGGATATAATTAGTTGAATTCCTTTTTTTATTAGCTGGAATCAAATGGTCCCTTGTTTTTTCATGTTTAAGCGGTTGGTTTTTTTATTTTTATTTCTTATCCATAATCAAATAGATGATCTTTTGTTTTTTATATTTTTAGTCATATTAGGAAGACAAAAGTCAGATTTGTGTATCCCTATATATAGCTAGTTTGCTTTTCATTTTTAAAGTGCAGACAGTCAGTTTTATGTGTGCGCACTCTCAGATATAGCCCTTTTGATTTTAAACTATTTGATCTTTAATTTTGAGGTTAAAATCACGATAAAATCACATATTCTGTTATCCCTATGCAGTACAGAATATTACTTCAAGTTGATTGTGTATTGTCAGACACACCATACCCGCAGTTGAGGCCAGGTGTAGTGTGCATGGTTTATCATGTAGTTGTGTGTTATATATAAAGATATGAAGTATTAGTGAAATGATAGCTTAGTATTAAAATTGAATTACATTCCGAAACATCCTTGAATACATAGTGTTGACTTTTTTAACTAACCCTACATTACAAGATATCATACTGGTGATATGCTTATAAATATAAATATAAAAGTAAAGTAATCAGTCATTTTACTGATTGGGCAAATTTTGCGAAGTTTTTTTTTCTTGGTTTATGGATTTTTTGTGTTGTTTTTACCCAAAACCTTGTTCTGTTTTTGTTTTGATTTTTATTAAAAACACAAAAAATCCTTGAACCAAGAAAATAAATGCAAAATTTGCAATCATAATTAAAAACACAATACTGTAATTGGATTAAGCCAGATTTATTTCTCATTCTCATCCATCCATTTCAACTTATGTAAGTAAATCTCTTCTCACTGGAGTGGAAAATTGTCCGAAATTCTCTCAAACTTTCATGTCCCCAGGCTGCAACGGGCGGTATCATCAACCCCCTGGTTCCATCGCAACCCCTGTCCATCAACGAGGCTCTCGCCGTGGGTTTGATCGACCGGGTCACTGCGCGGAGATTGGCCAATGCCGAGAAGGCATTTAGGGGGTTCCCCGACAGGCGATCCAATCAGCTGCTCTCGCTGGGTGAAGCGTTAAAGAAAGGGATATGTTATTATGAGGCTGGGACAAGGTTGCTGGAAGTACAATATATAACAGGTAGGAGTTGTAACAATTAGTATAAGTAGGTAGATTATTAGTTGAGAAGAGTCTGCTGTGGGCTTTTAAAATGCATTTTAATTTTAAATATTAAAAACTCTTAAAAACTGTTTTTTTCAAGTCCCAAGTAGAATTGGACCTATGAAACCCATTTTCCGAGCATAAATTTGCCATTTTAACTTTTTAAATAGATAAATTTTTAATTTTCAACAGTGACATAATTTAGTTATGTAAAACTGCTTTGTCATCAGCAAAAAACATAGCCAGAATCCATACATTATACATAGGATAGGATATTCATGTTTATCCCCGTGAATGTGAAAACCAAGGGGGTTAACACACATGCAATCATCAGATCACCTCGCGCCCACCGTTGTGTTACCGGAGCTATTGCAGTGTGTTGTGTACCGGTATGATTCACACATTCCTTTAATTTGGTAGAACCCATTAATCCGCTGGGTGTCCATTACGTGCCTTGCCCAAGGAAACAACCCATTAGCCAATGACCAATTTCGAAACTTCGACCTTTCGATTATAAGGCGTCGCACTAAACCACCAGACTAACCTGTCGGACATGGATGCAGCACTATAGTAATTTGCTGTATCCTAACATACTCTGTGCGTTTTACAGGTGGCCTTGTCATTCCACCCCATGGTAAACGTATACCACTGGACGCAGCTGTGGCAGAAGGATATATTGACCAACGCATGGCTGATAGGCTGGGGGATATACAGAGATACGCCAAATCTGTTGTCGACCTGAAAACCAATTTGTTGGTAAGTAGACTGCTCTATCTACACTGTCCAGCATTTGTTCTAACCAGATATTTGGAGTTTTTAAATCTGATGATCTCGCATGTATTCTGGTCAAGCATTTAGTCAGTTTCCTTCAGGACACTGGCCCTCTTGACCGCTATATCCCGTATTCATGATAGCTAGGGGCATATTAATGGGATTTTGGCCTAAATTCCTGGTCCCAGTGGCTACCATGGACCCACCCATACTAATGTTATGTACCTACATTGCAAAGATTGGGGCAGAATTAAAACTAGATTTTATACAGAGGCTGAGCGTGCTGTGCTCTGAATTAATCCATCACTCCTCACTCAGCCCATGTCTGACTAACAAGTGTAATTTTTATACCTGGGGGAGTAAATTTTTTGTAGATTTCCGCCAAATATATGATAATCTCCTTTAAATAAACGTATCTAATGGTTAGCGTTCTCGAATCCATAAAAAACGATGTTAGTGTCGAACCCATCTTAAGCTCGGAACTTAGTATGTTTATTTCTTTAATGGGATAAATTTTGGACCCATTTTTTCCCACCCGAAGATAAAACTCTATAGAAATATGTTAAAAATGTAGCCGAAATATATTGGGGCATCAATTAAACGAGGATAAACGAAAAAATTGTTCGTTCCTAAACATGAGCGTTTTAAGCATATTTACACATTAGCTCTGAACTAAAAACATATATCAGAATATTAATGAAAAGTATGTTTTTCCTAAAACACGAAATTTCCTTAAACAACATTTTTTTCTCCAGATATCCTATCCTGACGCCCTTGAAAAAACAGTTGTTGACAAATATACTGGTGTCCGTTGTTTGGAAGCCCTGCCTAGATTGAACAGGAGTGTTAAAATGGCGGGCGGGATTACTGTACAAGCGTCAAGTGCTTACACGTCACTTGCTAGTTCTTTAGCCAGCTCAAGAGGTTTGTATGACACGAAACTTTGTGTATGACACGACATTTTGTGTATGACACGACACTTTGTGTATGACATGACACTTTGCGTATGACACGACACTTTGTGTATGACATGACACTTTGTGTATGACATGACACTTTGTGTATGACACGACACTTTGTGTATGACACGACATTTTGTGTATGACACGACACTTTGTGTATGACACGACACTTTGTGTATGACACGACACTTTGTGTATGACACGACATTTTGTGTATGACTCGACACTTTGTGTATGACACGAAACTTTGTGTATGACACGACACTTTGTGTATGACACGACACTTTGTGTATGACACGACACTTTGTGTATGACACGACACTTTGTGTATGACACGACACTTTGTGTATGACACGACACTTTTGTGTGTGACACAACGTCTGTGCGTGCTGCTGTATAGTGTAACGAATCGACTTGTGGGTTCGATAACCTCTTCCGTTCGACTCTGTATTGCAAACTGACCACATGCACTTTTCCAACATAGGAAAAAGAAGGAAAACACGTAATCAACAAAATAAACCAATCACAAAGCGCTAACTAAACAGAAATCTAAAAAAAGCATGACGTCACAAAATAGAATTAAAGAGAAAAAGGCACAGAGGGCAAAACGCAAACTCTATACGCTAAAATAGAATAACTATCTGGTGTAATAAACATGAACGAATACAGTACATAATATACACACGTTGCTTTGCCAATTGTTAAGCCCATTTTGTCCGACCAATTAGCATGGTGAATCAGTGCATCGCCTTTCAACCGAATGGTTGCAGGTTCGAAACTTGCTAGTCGGTTGTGTCCTTGGACAAGGCACTTAACAGACATTGCCTGAACCCAAGTAATTAATAGGTTCTACCAAATTAAAGGAACGTGTCTATCATATACAACACACTGCATGGCTTCGGTAACCCGACGATGGGCGCGAGGTAATCTGACATTAACAATGTGTGTGTTAGCCTCCCTGGTGTTCCTACTCACGGGGGAAAAACATGAATGTAATATATTTATATATCATATTTACATATTAGCTGTTAGCTCTGACATGAAGCCATAATATTGTTAAAAAGTGTGTTATCTAAAACACGAAAATTATTATTTTGGCTTTGTTTTACATGCATTATGCTTAACATTAGTTCTGCTGCCGATTTCCATCAGTCTATATAGATGGCTTTTCATACGATGCAATAGCTCTCGTAACCTGACTGGGCGGGCTAAAGGTAATCGTACGATTTCTCGTGTTGTAACACGCTCCACGTTATTTTAATTTACCCACGGAGATAAACATGGTACTTATAAATTACTCACATAACAATTCGTCTTAACCAACCAGTCCGCTTTCCGGACGAATTAAAGATTGCTGTAGTATTTTCCGTATTACCTCATTCTCTTTAAATAAATATTATCCCCACCCATATGGACGAGAATTAAGATACATACAGATAGATGGTTGGAATATTCAGGTTTTGATCCCGTAGGGAAACGCGGAAAAGTTAACACACGGCCAACCGTCAGATTACCTTTGGGTCACCGGAATTTTTGCAATACCATGTATATGATTGATATGTTCCTTTGGTTTTCGTAGAAAATTGAACCACTAGGTTCAGGAAATGCCCATGGGCGCAATCGTGTAGCAAGCGATTGGTTTGGATCCCACAACCTTTTTATTGCCTGCAAACAGCCGACGCTCTTACCGATTGAGCTATCCGGCCGGGCGTAAGTCGAGCGCGAAATGTATCAACCACGTTGGCTGATTGAACCCACGTCAGTTTGGGTTAAAATTTGCGTTGGTTAAAACTTTTAGAGGTTTGAACCCGTCTGGGTTAAAACATGTGTGGTATTATACTGGTGTGGGTTAAAACTCTTATGGCTTAAAACCTTGTGAGTTGAACTCGTTGTGTCTTGTCGACACTATCGTTATGACTGTTTATTCTACTGTCCCATTTACCGAATAAAGTATTACCGAATTCCTATTTTTGCAGCTGAGAGCCCGGTCGGTAGCCACCGCGGCTCACGAAGGGGAAGTTTTGACGACGATTCGTTTTCCGCTCTCTCCCCTGGACCTTACCATCATAGCCCTTACGCCTCTCGTTCCCCAAGGAAATAAAAATCGACTTTTCCCTTTTGAGATTTTCAACTTGCACTTTATCCGTGGTGAACCAGGTGTCTTAAATATTGGTGCTCAAATTGATGAATATTGGTGCTCAAATAGATATCATATAACCGAGTTTAACATTTCTATGTGCCTTCTGCTGAGTGTTCCTTCTGTCAACGTATTGTGTACATATCCACAGGCACTTTGCTTATACACATCAGTGCGCAGTATATATTCCCGTAGTACAATTCACTTGCAGCCCTTCTGTACAGCGCTTGTAGTTTTTGGCAATTGAAGAACGCAAAATACAATTGTTCGCGTTGAAAATTATGTTCTTTGAGTTCGTATCATCCGGTCATTTTTCTATCCAAGCCTCCACGCAAATCGCGCAAGCATAAAACGAATCTGTGTCTTTTTGTAACCAGTTTTTGACCTTCGGGTCCGATGCTTAAATGGCTGCGTTTTTACAGCAGAGGATTCATAAACCGCATTATATAAAACTGTTTTGTGACCTGCTGGTCAGCGCGACCGATTTATTTACAGAATTGGAGATAAAAATCGGTCTGGGTAGCGAGCCTTTGGGTTCGAAATTACCCCGGTAAAAAACGGATACTTTTTATTTCTACGATCAAATTTTTTTTATCCTACTTGATTTTAAATTAACCCATCTTTAACTAGCTTATTTTTAATATCTGCTTTAAAATGGTCTCTGAAATATAAGCATATACAGTATTGACTTCTGCCGTTTTTCGGTATAAGATTTAACCTGCCTCATAACGAAACCATCGAACATTTATTACACCATTCTATAAACATATTTCTCGTTACACAATTTTAAAAGGGAGGCAAGGCAAGAAACTCCACCAAAATGAAGATTACTATTGGGGCCTGGGGTTAAGAGTTTTCCTGCCACCCTCTTCCCCTGCTTTTAGTGTTGTCCATTTTTAAACAGGCTATTTAGTTTTATACGAAAAGCGAGTTTTTATAAGACTGCTTGCCACATTGTACCAAACGTTTGGTTTCCTTGAACAAATGACGCATTCAGACGCGCAGGTTTTTATGTTTCACTTCCATTATTTGTCGCCATGTTTCATTCATCAAATCGCCCGTGACACCTCTGCCTACGTGCGTACATGTTATGTATGGATCCAAGCACAAACTTCTTGGGAGGTTTTCTTGATTTTTTGACGAAATCTACGCAAAAAGAGAATAACATTGTATCCAGCAATGTCCCCCACCCCACCCCTTATACATTTTTCTGAATAAAAAGGCAATTGTTCATAAAACTACTTTTTATATCTTATTACGCAAATAAAAAATAGAATAACATATTATTCAGAAATGCTTTAAATTGTATGAGCAATTAGACGCCACATACATTTTTGTGAATAAAAAGGCGAATGATCTCAAAACTAAATTTTTCGGTTATATATATATAATTGTTATTTTAATATTCATTAAACTATAATAAATCTAACTACTTTTTAGCTTTAGTGTTAACTATAACAATTGCTACGAACTATATTTCTAAAAGCTATTAATTTATTTTAACAATTTGGTCATATTTTACAAATAATTAGAACTTTTTTTACTTAAACTGTCAGATCTAGCACACTATAGCGTGACCAGCAACGTAAGTAATGTGCATTAGCGAGGTGTTAAATTTCACCACATTTTCCCATATCTTGTTGTGCTTGAAGATAGTCTGTAATCTAGCAGGGTTTGGCGGCCGCGTCCGCTATATTTAATAAAATATATCCTTTTTTTAATGACGTGTTTTAACGACTGTTCGTTTTGCAGTCTTTTTCTGTTCCTGTGTCGTGATTTTATTTCTTTGCCATTTTTAATTATTGAGGGAAAAAATGAATAAACTAAATTAGCACTAGAGGCCAATGGTACAGCTCCTACGGTTTTCGTTTGATTTCGTGTAACAAGCCGACTGTAAAGAAATATACACAAACAATCGATAAGTAATGAGTGGATGTCGTATCTAGGATGTGTGTACAATTTCATTTTGGTTAAAATCGTCTCTTTCGCCTTATTTCATAATGTACGCAACCCTTTAATGTGATTTTTTACACATTGCTTTTGACCTGAACACATCGCGCATAAACGAAAGTTAAATTGGTCTTTATTAAAGTTTCTTTTAAATACAAAAATTAAGATACGATTTTAGACAATTAGAAAAACTGACAAAATGGCGATATTTTTTTACAACAAACCAAAAAGTCAGTTATATTTTGGCATTAGTTTAACTAGTTCTTATAACATGATTTTAGTAAACTGGTACAAAGATGTTTTTGCTGATTCAAAAACGAGATTGGTCAGAACTTCAAACAGCCCACAAAACAAAACGCACTTTAAATTTTGGCATTCGTATCATTTTCTACCTGGCTATCTTCTCTGCCAATCGATTGATACGAAACAAAGCGATCAATTTGTAAACAATGCACCGCAAAGTGATTGCTTTGCACCGGTATGTAGTCTTCCGAATTTTACAATGCAATTCAACCGTTTATGTCTTTAAAACAGTTCCAATTTCGGAGAAAACAATAAATTCGTCCAAATGCTTTCGTTCGGCGCATTCATAAGCACCACAGCTGGTCGTCTGCGTGTGCACTCATGCGATACCGAGCCGAGGGGTCTAGGGTATGTACTCATGCTGTGGGTATTAGCAGACGGTGGTTAAGTAAGTCAGACGCCGTTGGCTCGTCTGCGTATCACTGCTTTGACAAGTTAGTAAGTCAGAAAGTGAAAGCTTCCATAAGTAATTTAGCAAAGAATCATTCAGAAGTGTGCGTATTACTGCTGCTGACAAGTCACTAAAAACTGAAAGCTTACATAAGCAATTTATCGTAAAATCAGTAATATGTTACGAGCTAAGAATTATTAATAAGTTTGCAATTTAAACCTGTTGACAAGTTATTTAGAAAAGGAAAGATTCCTTCAGTAATTAAGCGTAAAATCAAGTCATAAGTTTGCAAATTAATGTTGTGATAAATATTTAGGAAGTAAAAGCTTTCGTATGTTATTTAGCTAAGAATCATTCATGAGTCTGCGTATTAATGTTCTATCAAGTTAGTAAGAAACTGAAAGCTTTCATAAGTAATTTAGCGCAGAATCAATCTGGTATCTGACCATTATTCCGTAGGGACTTCGTCTTAATATTGGACAGCACTAGTGCTGCGTTTATTAAACATCGATTTACTCGTAAACCAACGCGAAGTTAGACCATTTGTAACAGTTTTTGTTGCACGAGACAATATTTCAGGCCATAATGTATGGAGTTTTAAGAAAGTCCGGACAAAAAATAAAGTCAGAATAATATGATTCATCTTTAATAAGACGTTTCTATTTAATTTTTATCACATCAGAAAATATTTATTTCATTTTCAATCTATGAACAAAAGTTTCTTATTTAAACGCTCAGTTTTTGCCGAGGGAAATCCCAAGAAAAAACGTTATCCACAGACTTTTGTTTTAAGCCTTATACGGTGCATAATTTAAATATTCCAGGTATTTGGTGCAAAACGGATATTAGAGGTTCATCGTGGTTTATCTACGGAACGCTGCGGTTTTGAGGGCCGCGTGTTTTCGTTGCAGACAAATTCACATAACCGATACGCTGAACCGCAGATTTAGCTGAAGTGGCTGTTTTAAACACAATTGGTCCTTATTAGTTAAACAAAGCACGCGAATACCCAATTTGGAATACACGAAAATCGATCAATTAACCGTTATGATAATCCTATTATAAAGTCGCGTTTAAACAATAACCATAATCTATAACGTTTAAAATACTAATCGTAATCTCGTTAATATAATCGCGAAAGTAAGTTACGTTTCCTCTATTAATCGTCGTCACATGGCATTCGTATTTATTCCCACATATTCGCAACGCGTTTGGCACTTTAGTCTGAAAGTGTTAACACAAGGGCAAGCATAGACAGACAGAGGTATACAAGTAACTAGTAGTAACAACAGCAATACGAATCGCAGACAGTTGTAGTAGATATAGATACATGTTTTGTTATGTTATTAAATAGGGGTAATACCAGCATATAAACGAAATGTGAGAATAAAGTCAGAAATCCAAGTTACTTCTAAAAATATAACATAAAGATAAATGAACTGAATATTAAATATCAAAATATGCAGATTTAAATAAGAATTGTATGTGATCATGGAAAGTTACCAAGTGTGCATTAGAATAGACATGAGTAATTATTAATAACACATGCAGCTGCTGTCAACAGATTGCTTTGGGGATAGGGCATTATTCAATGAATCATATCCATCATGGGAAACACTTGCAGATGCTGCTCTAAGAAAT
>CH002344.1:1858549-1876478 GCA_000149265.1 Ciona savignyi
ATTTATTAGAATGCCATTATTTTTTTTATAGTTTTCAAAATATTTATTTAATATTGAACTTCCTTCGTATTTTAAACTGTTTATTTCCACAGCGGTTGATGCGAAAGTGAAGCAGCTACGGGATTTGTGCGATGGACTCACCAACTTTACTGAGAACCAACTCGCACAGCTGAATACCGCATCAAACTGCCTACATCAGTTCAGGTTAGGGGAAGGGTTTTTGGGTGATTTTGTCAAATTATTTTATGCGTGAGGCTTATCGAATATTTTTGTGGGTGTTATATGTTCAGACGGTTGTATGACTGGTTTTTGTCGGTTTTTTTTATGTCTGTTTTCGTCAAATTATTTTGTAGGTGTTTTAGTTAGATTTTTTGTAGGTGTTTTAGTCAGATTATTTTATGGGGAAACTGTAGGTTAGGGTGTTGGCATCCTTTTAAAGGACTGGAATTGGAATAAAGGTTCATTCTAGAGTAGGGAATCATATTAGACGAAATTTTAAAATTCCAATACTTTCCCTCATTTTCCATTTTCCCTTCCTTTATTGTAGAACTGAAATTAGAATTTTGCAATCAATTTGAAACATCCACAGGGACAAATCCGATGCCCTTCTTGCAAATATGGCTGCACTGGTGGAAAGGGTGGATTCAACAGTGTTACACCCCATCACCGATGTTGCAAGTCTCCAACGAGAATGCCAAGTACTTGAGGTAAGATGGAAATATTATAATGGGATTGCGTGGAAGGGAACACAGTATTTTTGTGATGGGATGATAACATGGATTTGATGCTATCTTGGTGGGTTAGTGTGTCGTCTGGCTCGCGATTTTAGGATTAAAACTGGTCGCTAGCTTTGTGGCTTGTGTCATTTAACAAGACAGCAGACAAAGTGTGAACCTAGTGGATTAATAAATTGTTTAAATTATAAACACAACACACTGCATTAGCTGCTTAACCTGAGTTCATTTGTTAAAAAGGTTGAGAACCACTGGTGTGACACTTCCAACCTAAAAATTAAGCCTAAACACACCTCACACAGCGTAATTGTACACAAGGATTTAAAAATAATATTACACCTATTTGGCCGAAGTATTTTCATCACTAACATGAGCGGGACGGGTAAATTCATGAATCAGTTCATCCCACAAGGTTTGCACTAGTTCCACTTGTCTGGTAACCTGACGCGAGGTGATATGATGATTGTGTTAACGCCCTTGCGTTTTCCCATTCACGGTCCGCGCAATAGTTCGTATACACCTATTTTTCCGCACAATAGTTCGTATACACCTATTTTTCCGCACAATAGTTGGTATACACCTATTTTTCCGCACAATAGTTGGTATACACCTATTTATCAGTGAACCCAAATACTAGTTCACCATAGCCCACTGATTTAATAATAACCCCTCCACAACCCCCCTGCAGGATCTGGGCAAGGAAATCACATCAGCAGGAGAAGATGTGATGAAGGTTGATGATCTATCGAAGCAGTGCATCGCGTTTGCTGCTCCCATGGGTCACGAGGTCTCGTACTTAGGAGGAAAGGAGATGAGGTGGGATGGATTGCTTCGTATTTTTATCTTTTTTCTATAACTTTTCATTATTTTTTATGTAAATTACCTTTTTGTTCTTTAATTTAATTTTTTTTATCACTTTTTATGTAAATAACTTTTTTGTTTTTAAATTTTATTTATTTTTTTTCTATTACTTTTTATGCTGAATTAGTTTTTTTTTTGTATTTTTATTTTTATCACTTTTTATGTAAATTACCTTTTCATTCTTTAATTTAATTATTTTTTTTAAATTATTTTAAATTATTTATATAAATTACCTTTTGTTTTCTTTAACTTATTTTTTTTATTTTTTATCACTTTTTATGTAAATTACCTTTTTGTTCTTTAATTTTATTTTTTTTATTTTCTATAACTTTTCATGCTGAATTAGTTTTTTGTTTTTTTAATTGATCAGATTCTTGTATAATTTTAAGCAATAGATCTAGAAATTATCATCATCCCCCTACCAGGTTGCATCCCTGCATTCGAAACTGAAGTCGATCTTCGAGAAGAATCGCTCCAACCTCCGGGAGCAGCTGGAGGAGGGAGTCCGCTTCCAGGATGCGGTAGAGAGGACAAGGAGGAGTTTGGAGGAGCAATCCTCCAACCTCGATTCGCTCCCCATTGTTGCAACCGACCTCGATGAAATTAAGAAACAAATCGAGAATCTAAAGGTTCGGGATTTCAATTTTGATACTTTTCGGACATTGTTTGATCATAAATTAAAAGTTAAACTTCATTCAAGGTTATTTATGACTATTTTGAGATGAATTAGAATTCGGGATTTCGATTTTAACACTTTTCGGACGTTGTTTGAATACTCATAAATAAAAGGGGGAAACTTAAATGAGGGAAAGCAGGAAGGAGATTGAAATATAGGCTTTTTATTGTGATTGGTAACAAAACCCATAAAAGGTCGTTGCAAGAATTTTTTTGATATCAAATTCTGTTTTTGAGTCAAACCCTCAATTTTTGGCCACAAGACCGCCTTCCAACAGGTTTCTGTAGCTATTATAGTATGTTGTATATGTCATTAGGACATACCTTCAGTTTTTCCTTTAAGTGCTTTACCCAAAGACACATCCAACTAGCTAGCAACAAGCTTCGATCCTACAACCTTTTGACTTAGAATAGGATAGGATATTCATGTTTATTCCCGTGAATGGGAAAACCTAGAAGGTTAACACACACGCAATCGTCAGATCACCTCGCGCCCACCGTCGAGTTACCGGAGCTATTGCAGTGTGTTGTATATGATAGACACGTTCCCTCAATTTGGTAGAACCCATTATTCTGCTGGGATCAGGCAATGTCCGTAAAGTGCCTTTCCCAAGTACACAACCGACTAGCTAGCGACCAGTTTCGCATGTGTAACCTTTCGATTAAAAGGTGACGCACTTAACCGCCAGACTAACCGGCCGGACATTAAATGATGTACTATTCAACCAAGCTGTTCACCTAAAAATCAAAAATCAAACTGTTCCCTTCATTCCAATAACATCCCCGCATCCCACCACCAGCTCATCAGACAATCGTGCGTTCCACTCCAAGTCGAAGCTCAGCATCTATCCAACCAAGTGGACTTGATAGCCACCCAGGGTGGGGATGGCTCCACATTGGATGGGGTTGAACAACTGCAAACTCTCTCTAAGTCTGTGGATGAGAAGGTTGCCCATCGTCAGGTAATAACGCTATTTGTGGTAAAACAAACTTGTATTTTTATAAAGAACGAAAAACGGATGTTTTCAAATTAAAAAAAATATTTTGCATTGTGTTCAGATTGGATTGTCACAACTTTAGTGCAATTAGATAAAAATCCAGTCGAAAGGCTGTAGGGTCGAAACTGGCAATTGCTGGTTAGTTGTGCTATTGGGCAAGGCACTAAGCGGATAGCGCCGGAACTTTGTTAAAACATCTAAAAAACATTAAGCCAATATATATAAAGCCAGAATAATATTTTTTATCGGGGTATTTCGGAAAAAGATGTCATTTTTATTCATCATTCTGACTTAATGTGTTTTGAACGGACTATTGTAGCGTTTCAACACAAATTTTTGTTATTACAAAAACAAAAAGAAAATTATGCAATCAAATGATCGACAAAACGGAAAAAAAAGCGGGCGGCAAATTATCCAAACAATTTAAGATATAGAAATAAAATAAAACTTTACACTAACTTACAACCCCAAACATTATGCTCCTTATTCTACCCGTATGTTAAATTTTGAAAACTATTTCCGCAGAGCGAACTGGACAATGCGTTGCTGGCTCTCGGTCAGTTGCAACACGCTATTGAGGAGATGGTCAGTTGGATGGGACATGTGTCCAGCGACATGCACGCCCACGATAAGGTGGTGGACAACTGCCCCATCAACCCAAGGGTTATGGAGAACGAAATGGCAAAGCATAAGGTGGAAGATGTTTGTGTTTTCACTTGAATTATGTTTGACCAGAAAACGGATTTCGTTAGATTCTACGTTCAAAATACATTAAAATTTCTTTTAGTCATAAACAACCAGCAGAAATCTGATAATGTCGCATCTATCCCGGTCAAGCATTTAGTCAGCTTCCTTCAGGACACTGGGTGTCTTTACAGCTTTATCCCGGATCCATGATAGGTCGGGGCGCTGGAGTAATGGGCCTTCTATAGCTTAAATTCCTGGTCCATGTGGCTATCGCGGAACCGCCCATACTAATGTAATTTGGGTGGTTTAAGTGGGTTGTGTGGATGAAATTGATTGGTTTGGATATTCATGTTTATCCCACGTCAAATGGAAAACACAAGGAGCGTTAACACACAGGCAAAGGGAAATGCATCCATCAAAATGGATTTCCACCCAACAAGATATAAATGACCAAACCAACCAACTAACGCGACTGTGGGCATGAGTTATCTGACGATTAACTGTGGATAAAACCTCTAATATGGATTCCCAGGATATAAATAACCAAACAATAATAGTAAATTCCAAACACCTGAATAGTGAATGATATTTTGACTTATATTGACCTGTCAAAATAACAACCCCTCAATTTTTCAAAATTTTTATGTTTCTGTTACAATAGTCTTATTAACAGGGATTGTGTATAACGAAAATATGTTAATTAATTTAATATGTTTAATGTTGTGTTACGAAAATTGGAAATCCATAAATTTTTCGTGCATACCAACTTGGCATCGTCCTAATTTTTATTGAACCGCTTTTTACTGTAAATAAAAACTGACACAAAATAACAAACCTCCTCCCTCAGATTCAACATGAAACAATCCAATCCCAAAAATCAACACTCGACGGAATTACCTCCACTGCCATGAATTTAAGCGCACATCAGGGCGATGAGTCAGCAGATTTGAACAATGCCATTGAAAACATGACTCAGCTCTGGGACAATCTCACCACCCAGTCCAATACATTAATGCACAAATTAACTGATAAGTTGAACCAAGTAAGAATATTATTGTTTTATCATTTTTATTAACTTCTTTTTTTCGGTCTTAAATAGATTTTGAAACTTTTACTTTGTTTGATTGTATATATTATTCATAAAGTAAAAATATTATATAAATTTGTTTTTGTAAAATAATTATTTTGCAATTGTTTCCTTTTTTTCATTTACCCGAAGGTGTATGTTTTAATCATCGTATTATATTGAATACTTCTGTTTCTAGAAATACTGACATACACTAAACATAAAAACCAAAAATATACAACATTTCAATTATAACAATTACTCTGAAGACTGTAGATAAAAAAGCCTTTATTTCATCTTTAAAAAGATTATTTTAATCTGATCTGACTTTTTTCCATTTGTACAATGTTTTCTCCCAACCCATCACTTTTTTTTCCAAATTTTGTATAGATTTCTCATATTTGTGCAGTGTTTCACAATCCTATTTCTAACACGTTTCCCCCCATGCAGTCGTACTTGTGTGAGGAGGAATTGAGCAACATCGAATACTGGGTGGATGAGAAAGAGGTAGAGATGAGCGGGTCTCTCTACTTCGGAGGACTTCCCGAGACCTCCCAAGCAATGTTGGATGAACATCTGGTAAGAGGAGCACAAATGATACAGGGGAAATGATAGAGAAACTATTTTGTTTATATTATTCTACTCCGATTTGTTGTGTAAGTTTGTAATAAGTAAAATGCAAAATATCCTACAAAAAAACAAATCGTTTTTATAGCAATTGTCTGTGTAATAAGCATAATAAATATTTACATTGTGGCCGCTATAAAGATTGACAAAAATAATAAATATTGACAAAAATCAAGTCATTTTTATAGCAATTCTCTGTCTAAAGCATAATAAATATCTACATCCGCCCCTTAAAAATCAAAAAACAAACTTATTTTTTGATGATCATTTATCTCCACGTGTCTTAAAATAATCAACCATCCATTTATCCCATGGTGTTACAACATAATACATTCACAGTCGTTTATGGAAGATTTGAACACGAAGCAAGAAACCTTGGACAACCTGATCAAGAAGTACAATGTAGACGATCGTGGGTTAAAGAATAAACTGGAAGCTCTTGATAAAGACGCTGGGTTAAGAAAGGTGGGTGGATATGGGATGTGGTTGGAGTTGTGCTTTGTTGTTGTGCCAGGGTTGTCTTAAAACGCACTGCATTTGCTAGTATGATAAGAATACAAGCAAACACAATTTATTGGATAAAAATATTATAAAGCGGTACATTTTTTTGGATAAAAACGGTAAATTTTTTTACTACTTTTTAACTGAGCCAAGTTTTGAATCCATAATTGGCTCATCATTGGGACTCTTTTCGTGTAGAATATTGTATATTGGTCGCATTAACCATTCAGCTACATGACCGTATCCCAGCGTGTAATTAAGATTCGACTTCAACCTAATGAAGTGAACTTACTATTAACTGAATTCTTTTTATTCATGTGACATATTAAATTCTATGTCAACCCATGATCTCTTAGCATAGTGCATATTTAAGAGCAATTTTGTAAAAATGGGAAATTTTTAAATAAGCAAAACAAATTATTTAAATGTAAAAATTAACAAAACAAACTTATTTAAATTTATAAATTATTTTAAACAAAATTATTTTAATTCATAAATTAAGAAAAAAATAGCAGAATTATAGGGCTAGTGCAACAGAGAACAAAGAACACAACATTTAATTTTTATACTGGGCTGCCAGTGGTCAACTTGATTCGTTTTATAAAATAACATGACGTCTAGTAATTAAAATTCAACTTAAACTAATGAAGTGAACTATTAACTGATTTCTGTAGTCAAACACAGCAGAACACATCATTTTTCTACTGGACTGAATTATAAATCATCAAGATAATCTTTCTATTACAGACTAAGTTGGAAGAAATGCGAGATGAAGCGAATACATTCCACGAGAATCTTCAATCTTTTGTTGCTTGGCTCGGTCAGGCGGAACAGTGCTTAGCCAACCGCAACGAAACCCCGTTGAGCGTGGGAAAGCCCCAAGTTACCCAACAGCTCACCCAACAAAAGGTGAAATATTTTGGAAACTTTTTTTTCAGAACAAATTTTTTTGTGGTAAAGTGTTTTTTTTTAATTTTTCAGATTTTTTTTAAACTTTTTTCAGAAAAAAATGTTTGTGGTTGCAAACAAGCTCAAGAGCTGGTGATTTTGTACACAAGATTTATTTGCAATTACTTAATTAACCTAGGAGATTTATTTTCCATGTTCACCATAATATATACTTATATGGCAACTAATTCACTGACCTGACAGTAATCTAACGACTTGTCACTATGTTGTCACCACATCTATTTTTTTTCTTTTTTTGTGTCAAAATTTTAATATACTTTTGGTATTTTATTAATTAAAACTCTTACATCCTAAAGTTTCTCTGTCAGTGAAAGAATACATTTATGAAAAATTATCTTTGGTAAAATCCTAAGAAACTCAATTTTGTAGATTTAATTTTTTCCATAAAATTTAAATTTAATGTATAAATCGAATTTGAATTGTTATAAAAGTTGTTTCGTAGTTTCTGTACCAAATATTATTTTCAATTTCCAAAATCCCTAAATTCGTAGGAATTTGAAGAAGAAGTTCAATCAAAACGACCGGAATTCCTTGAGCTTGACAAACTGGGATCCCATTTGAAATATTTCTCACAGAAACAAGATGGAATTCTCATCAAGAATCTTCTGCTCTCTGTGCACGCCAGGTGCGGAAAATTGAACGTTTTTTTACAAAATTTTTGTTCCATATTTTTTTTTATTAAAGTTTTTTGGAAATTTTTTGTTAACTATGTAAAACTGTTTTTTAAGTAGAACATTTTTTATCTTACTTTTGCTCCTAATTTTAATTTTTAGGTGATATAAAAAAAATTTAAGTGATTAAAAAAAAAGGCTTAATTAAAAATAAGAAAACAATTTTAGATTTTTCTGTTTTTTATTTAGTTATTATCCTTTAGATATATATATAACTATATAATAATGTTTTTTGTTAAAACATACCATTTTAAATTTTTGGGGATTTAAAAAAAATTGGTCAGTTTATATCTTTTAGATATATTACTACTATTGTACATAAACAGATGGGACAAACTAGTATCGGCCACATCTGTGCGATCATCTGCTGTCAATGAGATCTACAAGAAATCCATGCAGGTAGTAACATTTTGTTTAGCTCAATTTCTCCTATATATCGGTACGATAATATCTTTGTATTAAATAATTCCATTTCCTAATGTTTCAATATAAAAGTACAATCTTAGACTACGCTATTTGAACGAATATAATATAAATTCCAATAATCACGATTTAACTGCGTTTGTTCCTTATAATATGTTTACTTTCATTTTTAATCTTGTTCTGTTATAAAAGCTGTCATTTTTTCTAATTTTTTCAGCTTTTCTTAAATTAAAAAATGTCGAATGAGTAACCAACCAACCCCCACGATTTAACAAATATACTTTAACAAATTTCCCAAAAAAATTAAAAAAAATGAAAAAATGTGTGTTAGATTAGTAAAAATCAAAATAAACTATTTAATAAGTATTTAACCCCCCCACCCTCCCCCCAATTTCCCCGATAGTTCCATGAGGGCTTAGAGAAGCTGAGTGATTGGATCCGCTCGGCTGAGGAGAAGTTAGAATTCCAACAAACCAAGCGAGACATAGAAGAACCAGGTTCTATCAAAGCTGAGATGGATGAACACAAGGTATCGTCTTGTACTGCGTGTGTTGTAATATGCATATGTGGTTGTGGGCTGTGATTTATAAAAGTGTAGTGCCAAAACAATTTTATGGTTTTACAGCCACGTCAATATATTTATTTGGTTGTTTTTTATTACATGCTTTAACAAATGTCGTTTTGTTCTTTTTACTTAACAAACTTTGCTTGATTTTCAAGTGTAAAAATAAAAACGATTGTTAAGTGTAAAATGGTTAGTTTGCTAGCAATTATCTTCAGTCAGATGCTGACGGGGTCAAAACGTTCTCCATTTTAAATAAACATATTTAACTATGATAATAAAATTTATAGCAAATAGCTTCTTTTCCACTTAATTTTAAGTTTAATATTTTTTTTTCCATATTACTATTTATTTAATTTTTTAATTTAAAAAACTTCATTTCTTTAGGATTTCCAGCAAGCATTAGTCTCAAAGCAGCCAGTATACGAGGCGGTGATGAAATCGGGAAACGCTCTTCACGAAAAGTCCTCCCTCGCATCCGACCGATCCGATCTCGAGGAGAAGATGTTGCAACTGAAGGAAGAATGGACGGCGCTTAACCACAAATCCGTGGAAAGGTGGGATAAATAGATGTTATGCCAGCACGCCATAAAGTTGATGCGCTCTTTCCAATTCCTTTAGTTCATGCGCTCTTTCCAATTCCTTTAGTTCATGCGCTCTTTCCAATTCCTTTAGTTCATGCGCTCTTTCCAATTCCTTTAGTTCATGCGCTCTTTCCAATTCCTTTAGTTCATGCGCTCTTTCCAATTTCTTTAGTTCATGCGCTCTTTCCAATTCCTTTATTTGGTTCAGCGGTAACTAATAAAAAATAAACGAGTGCCAGACATTATTAAAAGGAAAAGTTGAAAAACTATACTTCAATAATACCTTAACAATTGCGCGTCCGTTACTTCTTTGACTGTTCACTGAAGAAACATGTAAATCATACACGACACAATGCAAAAGCTGCGGTAACCCGAGGGTGGGTGCGAGGTGATCTGACGATTACCCCTTTGTAAACTCCCTTGGTTTTTCCATTCATGGGGAAAAACATGAATATCCTTTCCTTATTTTTTCCATTACTACATCCATGCTTATAAATTTAAGCAATAAAGGTTTAACCCACCATTCTCCCAACCCAACCACAACAAACGCATTCCGTCCACAGAAAGCATCGTTTGGACGAATCCCTCCTATTCTCTGGGAGGTTCCTGGACGCGATCGAATCGTTGATCCAATGGCTCTCCCACATCGAGCCACAACTCAGCACCGACGTCTCAGTACATGGTGACGTGCACACTGTCGAAGCGCTCATGGACAAGCATAACGTGAGGAATATTGAGGAATTCTTTAGATTTTTATAAAAAAAAATCTATAAATATGGTTTTGTCACTATAAATATGGTTTTGTCACTATAAATATGGTATTTTTCCTTTTTTTAACTGTAAAAATTGTACTGTGGAGTTAAAAGATTAAAATAGTCAAAAATCTGTTTTTAAGGATGGGTAACTTTTATTTTATTTTTATGTGGCTTCTTTAGATAGTGTGATTATCTATCAGTGTAGAAATGGTTCAACTGTACAACCATCTAAAAGGTTTGTTCCTTTAGATTCTTCGAAACGAGTTGACGGCACGACACGCCAACGTGAAAGCTTTACAACAATCCTTTGTGGAGGAACGAGCTGATTCCTGGGTCAATGGACAGATGCAGGTTGGTGGATGGGTGTGGTTTTGCCTATGGGTATTGTGTGGGTAGGTAATGTGATAAACACGAACTACTCTTGCCCTAAGCTTGATTGTTTCCCATGCTTTGTTCCCTGTTGATTAGGCTTACTTCAAACCTGTTCCCAACTCCTCTAACTAGTGCGTTGTAACGTTCAGTGTAGCATAGTGTATATTGCCAGTTTGCTTGTGTGAATTAACCTGTGCATTATCATTTTTAGATTCGTAGTTAATAAAAGCCTACAATGAGTACTCATTAAACGTACCGTCGGTCACAACACTTGATATGAACCCATTGGTTTAATCAGTTGACCAAAACTTTAGCAATATTTAAAAAAATATGTGTTTTTTTTGTAAAAAACAACAATCTTTGCTTAAAGCTGCTGCTAAACGAATTTCCTTACTTACTTGATCTTACTTTAAAAAATAGAATCTTTAACTCAGTTGAATAGCTTGGTGGGTTGGTGCATCGCACTTGGACGAAAATAGGGTTGGAGGTTCAAAACTGGTTGCAAGCTAGTTGGTTATGTCCTTGGACAAGGGTATTAGTGACCATTATCTGAACTCAGTTGATTATTGGGTGAAAAAATGTCTCAATTATACACACTGAAATAGCTCTGGTAACCAGATATTTATTGCAACAGGTAATCTAACAAACACCCTTAAATGATGCCCATGATGTTTCCCATTTAATAAGATAAAAATGAATATCCTATATTTTATCCTAAATTTCTTCTAATTTCAATGAATATTATTTCTGCGGCAGGAATTAGTCGAACGATGGAACGTCGTGGCAGAACTCGTAAAGGTTAAGCAGGAGAGGTTGGATGGAGCACATATACAGGTAATGTGTTGTGTTGTTTGTATAATTTGGTGTAATTATAAGAACTAGCAATTTTTGTTTGCTATTTTTTTAATACTGGGGCAAAAAATGAATAAGCTAAAACTAAACTATCAATTTAGTTTCATCATGGTTATTAAGTTGGAATGGTAACTTGATTTTATTTTCTGCCTAATATGTTTAAGTCAAATTAAGGCACCCAAGCTTTATACAAGGAGTGTTGGATTTACTAAGCAATCTGATCTAATACAAAACTTTTTTTTTTACTGAGTTAAGTTTTTAACGAGAGATTAGAATAATTGAAATGTTGATATACAGGCGAAGGAGCTACAATCTTCCTCCCAGAAGTTCCTGGATTATTTATCACAAGCGGAAACAAACATCTGCCTCACCCATAAACTACCTGATGATGAGTTCAAATTACAGGTGATTATTTTCAGTGGTACTAATTAAGGGAGTTAGAAAACTGCTCATTAAAACTAGAAAACCAATTTTGCCTTAAATACAAGTCTGACCGGTTATTCTGGCGGCTTTGTGCGACACCTTTTAACCGGAAGGTTGCTGGTTCGAAACTGATTGCTAGCTAGTCTGTTGTGTCCTTGGGCAAGGCACTTAACAGACATTGCCTGAACCCAGCGGATTAATAGGTTTTGCCAAATTGAAGGAACATGTCTATCATACCCAACACACTGCACTAGCTCCGGTAACCCTAGGATGGGCGCGAGGTGATCTGACGATTGTCCGTGTGTTAACCCCCTTGGTTCCCATTAACGGGGATAAACATAAATATCCTATCCTAATCTAAACCCTAAAACTAACTCTAACTTTCACAACTGCCCTAACACTTACCCTTACACCACAATCTTTTGTTTAGTTTTCAGTTTCCTCATTCCTTTTTTTCCTTGATTAAATAAATAAGCAGCAGGTGTGCCTCTCCTATTGTGTTGCTGTTGTATACTTTTTTTTATTAGGCCTAACTATAAAACGTATATTCTTGGCCAAATTGGTTTTCATATGATGTTTTTATTAGAGTGGATACCGTTGTCCATTCGGCCACACCATATTGTTTGTTACTTTTATTATGCCAAGGTTCAAACCTAGGTCCACTAGATCCTTAGTTTTGTATGATGCTTGTATATTGTATTGAATTTGACTTTATTAAAAAGTTTAAACAAACTTATAACTTAACTTGGCGCTGTAACACAAGTAATTTAGCAACTGATAAAATAAACGATATGGCGTAAAAATACAAGTAAAGTAAAAAGTACAGAACTGAATTTAAAGCCGCTATAATAAAACAAACGAAAAATACTCGCGCCAGATTGATTAAGTTGATGTCAACAAAAATACTTAAAATACCATTGCATACATAATGTCCGCTGTTGACTTTTCGACCTAACACATTTTCACAATATGCTATTAGTATTCATAAAATTATGCTGTTTTATGTTGTTACACATTGAACCCAGTAATTAAATTTCCACCCCAAACCCCAGGAGTTGCGAGCCTCCCATCAAGCCCTGACATCCGAGCTGCAGGAGAAGACGGAAGACCTCTCCTCCATCATCAATCTCGCTGAGTCCATCCTTGATCACGCTCATCCGGATGCGATGACTCCTCTTCGTCAGATCATCAAAGTCCTCCAATCCAAGTGGAATGAGGTGGGAGGCTGGGAGATGTGGATGTATTGAGTTGTGCTAATTACTTTGATATATACTGTAGTATGCAGTGCTGACAAATACTTAAATAGACGGGTTTTACCAAATTAAAGTCTGAACATTTTATTCATATACAATACACTTTAATAACTCTGTAAACCCGACATACTATACTGTAGTATGTTCAGTACTAACAATTGCTTGAATAGATGGGTTCTACCAAATTAAAGAAACATATTATTTATATACAATACACTTTAATAACTCTGGTAACCCGACGGTGGGCGCAAGGTGATCTGATGATTGCCTGTGTGTTAACTCCCTTTGCGTTTTCCCATTCACAGCGATGAATATAAACATCCTATCCTTTCCTATAATACTATACTGTAGTATGTTCAGTGCTTACAAATACTTGAATAGATGGGTTTTACCAAATTGAAGAAACATATTATTTATATACAATACACTTTAATAACTCTGTAAACCCGACATACTATACTGTAGTATGTTCAGTACTAACAATTGCTTGAATACATGGGTTCTACCAAATTGAAGAAACATATTATTCATACACAACACACTTTAATAACTCTGGTAACCCGACATACTATACTGTAGTATGTTCAGTACTAACAATTACTTGAATAGACAGGTTCTACCAAATTGAAGAAACCTATTATTCATACACAACACACTTTAATAACTCTGGTAACCCGACATACTATACTGTAGTATGTTCAGTACTAACAATTGCTTGAATACATGGGTTCTACCAAATTGAAGAAACATATTATTTATATACAATACACTTTAATAACTCTGTAAACCCGACATACTATACTGTAGTATGTTCAGTGCTTACAAATACTTGAATAGATGGGTTTTACCAAATTGAAGAAACATATTATTTATATACAATACACTTTAATAACTCTGTAAACCCGACATACTATACTGTAGTATGTTCAGTACTAACAATTGCTTGAATACATGGGTTCTACCAAATTGAAGAAACATATTATTTATATACAATACACTTTAATAACTCTGTAAACCCGACATACTATACTGTAGTATGTTCAGTACTAACAATTGCTTGAATACATGGGTTCTACCAAATTGAAGAAACATATTATTTATATACAATACACTTTAATAACTCTGTAAACCCGACATACTATACTGTAGTATGTTCAGTACTAACAATTACTTGAATAGACGGGTTCTACCAAATTGAAGAAACATATTATTCATATACAACAGACTTTAATAACTCTGTAAACCCGACATACTATACTGTAGTATGTTCAGTGCTAACAAAGGCAATAACGTAAAATCGGCGAACGTCCAAATTTTATTCCTGCAACATTCCAATGTCTTAGAGGAGGATAATTATCGCTTGCCGAACTTGTTTAACTCCTTGAATTGTTTCTTGTCTTTGAATTGCTCCTCATCTTTAAATTGCTCCTCATCTATAAATTGCTCCTCATCCTCCACTAGGTCCTCCGGAAGTGTGAAGATCACGGGAGGAGTTTGGATGAAGCGATCTCGAGATTGGAGGAGGATGCGCTTCGGATGGCCAACCTGGGAAGATGGCTGGATGCGGGAGAGAAGACTCTTCAGGAGCGTGAGATGCAGCCGATTGATGTGGAGAACATCAAGAAGTGAGTCCTCATAATTTTTTGGGATGCGGGACATTAAGAGTTCTCTTTTTTTTTCTGGATGCGGGGCATCGGAAGTCATAATCCACTGGTTAGATCACATTGCGACTATGTAAAGGAGGGTTATCACCTAGGAGATCATCAGGTTATCTTTTGCCCACTCCGGTTATTGGAAATTGCAGTGTGTTGTATGTATTCTATTTAAATTAAGATTTTTTAGCATAACATACTGATACATTCAAATGATTATGAAAAATATTTATTCATTGGATACAATTGAACAATCCCACTCCACGCAGTGTGGCCATTCTACACATTACTGCCTGGAACGCCCAAGCGATATAAATTATGTATTTAAATAATTATTTCGCATTACTTTTTGGAATATTACAACATGTTTTCGGGAAATTCAAACATTTTTTAAGGAAATTGCAACATTTTATTGGGAAATCACAGCATTTTTTAGGAAAATCACAGCATTTTTTTAGGAAAATCACAGGATTTTTTGAAAATCGAAACGTTGTTTCGAGAAATAACAACAAAATCACAACACAAATACCAATTATTCCTTTCCCGTCCAACCAGACTGATTGAGGAGCATCAGCAGTTCCAGGATGAAATGGTCTCCAAGCAGCCGGAATACGACAATCTACTTAGTTTATACAGCAAGCGGAAGATTGTACGACCTGCGAAGAAGGGAGAGAAGTCACCTCGATCTCCTCAAGGTATTTTACACTAGAGGGAGAGGACACAGGCGAGCAAGAATGTAGGGAAAGAAATCGTACGGTGGTGTGGCTGAATAGTTAAAACGACCGATACATATACCAACTCTTATAAAAAAAACGGTCCAAGTGACAATCCCATCATGGGTTCCAAACTTGGCTCAGTAAAAAAGAGCCCTTGTGGTTTTCTTCACCTGTTATTTAATAATGCATTACATAACATGAGTCTCTTACAGTTTCCTTCTATTTTTTAGTTTATACATTACATGAATAACACAAAACCTGAAGTTGCTCACTGTGAGTTGAAATATTGGATTTTTAGTTTGTTTGCTCCATATTGTGACAAAATCAATTTATTTTTAACGTTAAGGGGTATAGTTGTAACATGGCACAAAAAACTGGTTTAATGACCTTGTAAACACTAGTTTTCCAGCCCCCTGATATCCTACTAAATCTTGTCACTTAAGGTGTAAATATGCTCAACAAAAGAAAAAAACTTTTATTTACGGGATTTTAATCAAAAGATACCTCTTTTTAAATGGATTTTCCAGCGCCCTTGATATAGCCCACTAAATTTTAAACCCTTTACTGCTAACAAAGCGGTAAAGTCATTAAAGCAAAAAAACTTTTATTCAAGAGATTTTGATCCTTAATTTGAATGGATCCGACAATGTGACGTTGTGAACACAAGTTTTCCAGCATCCTCGATAACCGACTAAATATATTGATCATCCAGCAGAGGAATGTGGGAGTAACATGGAGGTAATGTGTGAGAACCTTCACGCACAATGGCAACGTGTGTGGTTGAGCGCTATCGAACGACAGCGGAAACTACAGGAAGCAGGAGACGCTGCTAGACGGGTAAGTTCCTTCAGTGAAATAATTACCGGATAGCATGGTGGTTTAGTGCATCGCCTTTCAGTCGAAAGGTTGTAGGTTCAAAACTGGGTACTAGCTAGTCGGTTGTGTTCTTGGGCATGGCACTTAACGGAAATTGCATGAACCCAGCAGATAGACAGATTCTACCAAATTGAAGGAACGTCTTATACACAACACACTTTAATAGCTCCAGTAACTCGACAGTGGACGCGAGGTAATCTGACGATTGCCGTGTGTTAATCCCCTTTGCGTTATCCCATTCACAGCGATGAACACAAACATCCTATCATTTCCTATAATTAGTAAAATAATAACGTGTTTTAAAGACTTTAAACATGTGCAATTGTCGTTCTTATGACAGTAAGGATCAAAATAAACCACCCAAATATTAAAAGCCATTAAACATCTTTTTTTGGATTTAAAACTATTTTCGGCATTTTTTACCCCCATGAAACCCCCCAGTCATACAAACTATTTTTGACATTTTGTTACCCCTTTTCCCCCCAGGCAATACAAACTATTTCCGGCATTTTTTACCCCCTTCCCCCCCCCGGTCATAAAAACTATTTTTGACATTTTGTTACCCCCTTCCCCCCACGGTCATAAAAACTATTTTTGACATTTTGTTACCCCCTTCCCCCCACGGTCATAAAAACTATTTTTGACATTTTGTTACCCCCTCCCCCCTCCCCCCCAGGAACTGGAGCTGAGTGATTTCCTGTTCGACGCGTGGCGCAAGCGCTACATGAAATGGATGAAACACAAGAAGTCGAGAGTGATGGACTTCTTCCGTGCCATGGACACAGATGGGGATGGGAAGGTCACCAGACAGCAGTTCATTGATGGGATCATCAAGTCAAGTGAGTGGGGTTGCATTAGGGATTATAGCATAGGATCTGATAGGATATGATGCTTACATATGCAGGAATTATAGGATAGGATATTCATGTTTATCCTCGTGAATGGGAAAACCAAGCGGGTTAACACACAGGCAGTTGTAAGATCACCTTGCGCCCACTGTTGGGTTACCGGAGCTATTGCAGTGTGTTGTATATAATAGACACGTTCCTTTAATTATGTAGAATTAATCCGCTGGGTTCAGGCAATGTCCGTAGCCTTACTCAAGGACACACCCGTCTATCTAGCGAAAAATTCCCAGCCAGGGCCAGGTTTTAATTACATTTGTCAAGTCTGCATAGATTACATGTGTCAAGTCTGACACACAGAAAGAAGGAACGACACATCCACTCATTAAAATATTTCTCCCAGAATTCCCAACCAGGGCCCGGTTTTAATTACATTTGTCAAATCTGCACAGATTACATGTGTCAAGTCTGACACACAGAAATAAGGAACCAACACACCCACTCATTAAAATCCATAACTCCCAGAATTCCCAACCGACGAGATGGAGATGTCGAAGGTAGCCGACATATTCGATCGCGATGGTGACGGGTACATCGATTATTACGAGTTTGTCGCAGCGTTATACCCAACCAAGGAATCCTACAAACCAGTGACCGACGCAGATAAGATCGAGGATGAGGTAATCTTGGAAATTCGCGTTTTTTTTTCAATTTTTTCATTTAAATCTGTCACTCTAACCATTCGGCAACATTCAAGTCTTTTTTAAATTATTTTAATCGACTTAGTTTCAAACACATGATGGGCTTGTCTCTAAGGCCGTTTTTAT
>CH002344.1:1898864-1933199 GCA_000149265.1 Ciona savignyi
GACGTAAAAACCTATTATCTTGTTCAAGCATCAATTTGAAAAAATAACCAAATTTTAAATTTGACTCATAATTTTGTAATTTTAGTTTTTAAGTAATTTTGGATTGAAAACTTATTGAAATAATGCGTACGAAAGTAGGATTAGGATTGATGCTGGGGTTATAAAGGAATACCAATTGTCTAAGTGTATAATTTTCCCCCTCGCTATTATTTTATGCTTTATTTGACACATATGTGTTTATAAGTCTGGTGGTTAAGTGCGTCGCCTTTCAATCGAAAGGTTGCAGGTGCGAAACTGGTCGCTAGCTAATCGGTTGTGTCCTTGGGCAAGGCACTTTACGGACATTGCCTAAACCCAGCGGATTAATAGGTTCTACTAAATAAAAGGAACGTGTCTACCACATACAACACAATGCAATAGCTCTAGTAACCCGACGGTGGGCGCGAGGTTATCTGATGATTGCCTGTGTGTTAACCCCCTTGGTTTTCCCATTCACGGGGATAAAGATAAATGTCCTATCTTATAATGTGATAACCTCCCTAGATATGTCAGGCAACCCATCCAGACCACTGTCAAGAGCGGAGAGAGAGCGACGGGTTAGCGCCAGACTGCATCGAGGCTCTGCAGCAAACACCCCACATGATTATAGCAATGCTAGGACCCAACCACAGGTACGACTCTTAATCTTTTTTAAATTTGTTTAAAACAATTAAATATTGGTAGGACTTAAATCTTTTATAAATTTGTTAAAACAATTAAATATTGGTAGGACTTAAATCTTTTATAAATTTGTAAAAAAAAAAAAAATTCGCAGGACTTAAATCTTTTATAAATTTGTTAAAACAATTAAATATTGGTAAGACTTATATCTTTAATAAATTTGTTAAAAAAATTAATTATTGGTAGCACTTCCATTTTTTTTAATTTGTTAAAAATTTGGTAGGGATTCTCTTTTAAATCTTTATTAAAATTGTTAAAAAATTTATAGACACTAAATTCTTTGTTTAACCACTTCCACATCAACAGTCTGGACCCAGCGGTGTTCAAGCGTCAAGTATTCGCCGTGACAGCGGTTCCGCTGCCGTTCAAGATGACGCGGCTCGGGGAGGCGTGAATCGGGTCGGGAAAAAGTGAAACTTGCTTTCAATCACCGCCTTCCTGACCTCATCGCGTTTCCAAAGTGTTTTAGCATTCCTTTTAAACCCTCATAATAAGCACTAGGCATTTGCAGATGGCGAAGTCGGTCGCGGACCAGGACTGGCAACTTTACACCATTTGTGTACCAACCGAGTTCCTATTGCTTGTCCTACGTGTTATGTTTCAGTTTTCCCACATTTTCGTCACGTTTTGTACATTTAGCTGTTTTATAGGTTTGTTTAGCGTTCGAAATACGAGCGTGAAGAGTTTCTTTAACTTAAATGAAGTGAATGCATGGAAATTCCGCCTTCTATTTAGCCCAATATGTACAGTTGTACACCCGACAGTGCATAGTACATTGCCTTTCTGTAACATCAATTATCATTGGGTTGAATTAATATTACGACAACAATATGCTTATGGCAATTGGCAACGCCTTTTCAGCCGCACATAACCACCCTACACGGCCATAATCCCATTCGATTGTGGTATTGAGACGCCTGCATACGGAGGCCTGTATCACTGTGTTTCCACTCAGTTATTTTTCTAAACGTTTCTTACTCTGAATGGAGTTCGTCACAAAAACGTTTCTATATCTCTCCGTGTACAGTTTAAAGATCGTTTTACACTTCGGTATTTTTACTGGACAACAATGAATTTAAAGGTAAACTGACTTGATATTAGACGATATTATTTTTAGCATGCTACTTTTGTTTTTTTTGCGTTAAAATAAAACACTTTTATTATGTAACGATTTTGAATTTGCTTAAACCCGTTTAAATAATAGCGTGGTTTGCGGGGCCTTTCCGAAAACATTAGGGTGTTAACAGGTTAGAACACGTGAATTAGGACAGTCGGGGTGATTGCATAAAGGGGTCGTAATACCGTGCTTCACAGTTTGTTTGTCTGAGCTATTGCAGTAACAGTAGGCTACCTGTGTTTTATCTTGTTTGTTAAAACTCGGTCGTTAAGGATCGTCTTCTTAAAGCCTGCCGATTAGGCTTGCAGAGCAGCGTACGGAACAACGCGGTACACACTTGACCTGTGCATGTTTATCCTTGTAAATGGAAAAAACGCAAGGGTGTTAACACACGGACAATCCTTTGATCACCTCGCGCCCGCCGTTGCGTTACCAAAGCTACTGTAGTGTGTTGTGTATGATTAAGACATTCCTTTCAGTTGGTTGAACTAATTATTCCAGTGGGTTCAGGCAATGTTTGTTAGGTGCCCTGCACAAGGACACACCCAACTAGCTAGTAACCAGTTTCGAATCTTCGACCTTTCGGGGGAAAGGCGACGCATTAACCCACCACGCCCATCGATTAGATAAACTAGTTCACAGCTACCGGTAGTCGGAATGCAGACTTGTACAAATGGTATCAGTTTATTATGCAGTTTGTATTAGTGTTAAATTTTATACTTGATGAATCGAATGAAAACTTGAATGAATTGCCATCGGTATTCCATTTTTTTTTACTGAGCTAAGTTTCGAACTCATGATGGGCTCGTCACAAGGACCGTTTTTTGTATAAGAGTAGGTATATGTATCGGTCGCGTTAACCATTTGGCTACACGACCGTACATCCCATTTACCATTTACTTAAATACAAGAAAAACATTTTTTGTCTTGAATGAATTAATGAAAATTAAATTCGGTTTTATTCTCTTTAAAGCAGACAAGAGAACGTAACCTGCTGCATGGTCCATGGTCACATTTTTACAGTCATAATACGCATTGTCGGGCTTTTTCATTATTATGGGTCCCATTTAAAAACATGGGACACATATTGACTTTGTTCGTTTTTTTTTTCGTTTTTTTTTGTCGCCCCGACATCTGCCAAAAGGAATAATGGAATCGTAATAAAACTTTTTAATTTGTTAAACAACTTGGTTTAGATATACGGAAACCAAAATTGGGTAAATCTAGGGGAATTCCCCTGTGACCTTAAAAAGCAAAACGGTATTTTTTCTAAAAAAATAACTTTTTTGGACATAACGCAAAACCGGAAGCTACAATTTTAATAAGATTTAGTGGAATGTAAGTGCATTAGCCACTGATTTAACAATTATAAGAAATAAAAAAATACCAAGGTAAATAGCCTAAAAATACGATTATGTTCTCAAATCATGATTGTGACAGGCATGCCATGTCGCGCCGACATCTACCAAAGTGAAAAATGGAATCGCAATGAACTTTTGGGACGTTAAAAACCAAAACGGTATTTAAAAAAACAATCTTTTTGGGCATAGCGCTTAAACTGCTTTACCAATTTAAATCAAATTTGCTGGAATGTAAGTGTATTAGCCACTGATTTAACAAAACCTTAGGAGATACCCTAAAAAATAAAATTTTGTCTTCAAGTCATAATTGCGACAGGCGTGGCATGGCTCCCCGACATTTACCAGAAGGAGTAATGGATTCGCAATGAAAATTGGCCATTCGTTAGACAACATGGTCTAGATATGCAGAAACTAAAATTTTGGGTGGTAAATCCAGGGGAATACCCCTGGAACGTTAAAAACCAAAATGGTATTTTTTTAACAGTAATGCAGGTCCTACCTGTTTTGTTAAGAAGTTTCCAATGCAGGGAGGTGTAGGCTATCAAGTTGAAATATTTAGGCAGCATTTTTGAAAACCCTGAGTTTAGATCATCGACAACTAACTTTTATGAGGGATTTTTTAGAGAAATAGGTAAAATATTCTTCCGCCACATTTACACTGTCTTTGTATCAACTAAGTTTAAATAGCTTTAAAGATCATTTTACACTTTAATTTTTTAAACAATGAATTTGAAGGTTAACTGTCCTGGTATTAGACTTTTATGATGTAACAATCTTGACATTTTGACAAGCTCTTGACAAGCGCATTAAAATGGCAACAAAGTCAAAGACTAAGAGCAAGAACTTTAGTAGTTTGTAGTAACCATTTGTATTTTTCTGGCGTTCATAGAGTAAAAAATGAATCATCCATTAACACGTTTGATCGAAAATTTGAGACCGGGAGATGTCGCAACAGAGACGAATTTCTTGGATCGAAATTTAAGGGTAAAAAAACATGTACCTAGACTAGCTACAAGTATAGCTATGTTACACATCAATTTAGTTATTAAAAATAATTTTTACTGTATTTAGTCAAGAAAATAAAGATTAGGTCTTTTTGCTTTAGTGATCGTCTGATCGAAATAGCAATGTGAAACGCTAGAAAGTGTAAATAAAACGTTTTGCAGCTGTGGTAATAAAGTTTCGGTTATAAATATGTTCTATACTGGAAAGGGTTTTTATAAAGAACATAACATAAATTTAAATAAATTATAAACAATACGTTATATTTACTTCTTGCGCATTGCAACATTTTAAGTTTAATGACTGGAGAAAAGTTTAAAACGATTTCTGGCGGCAAACATCGGGTTACTCTAAATAACGTAGATACAATCTGCTGGAGTGACAATTCTTATTGTTAATTTTGTTACTGTGGTACTATAGACGTTATGATTGTTTACATGGCAGTGTATGCTTTTTAAAGTAATAACGAATAAATATGTGAACTTTTGACGAAGATCTTTTTAGTGAAAGGCTGCGTTTAGCATAACTGGAGATTTTTCATTGCGTTCAAGCCTAGTCAAATGGTATATTGTTATTTGTAGATTATCCGATCTGGAAAGCTAGAAAGGTGTACCCCAACAGGTTTTTTTTATTATAAAATCACGTGATGAATTTGGAAAATGCAATTATTTATGGAAGGGTGCCTCTAAATACTACAGGACCGCTTGGAGCGCTTGGATCGCTTAGATTGCTATAGAAAGTAATTCTAACCCAGTCCCAAACACTAATCTCAACCCCAGAACTAACTTTAACCCCAACCCTAACATTAATATCATTGCTTTTGTAATTACTAAAACTAAGTATAGTAAGCGATCCAAGCGATTTAAGCGCTCCATGCGATCCAAGCGCTCCTGTAGTATTTAGAGGTACCGTTTATGGAAGACTATCCACTAAATTGATGACTAGAGATTCAGGGTTACTGTTCAGATTATTGTTGATGTCGGGCTATTCCTAATATTTAACTTTTGGTAACATTATTGCTTAGTTTTCAACATTTGCCATACTTTCTGAAATTTATGTTTATTTCTGCATTTTAATGGAAGTATTTTGATAATATACTGGCAGGATAGGATAGGATATTCATGTTTATCCCTGTGAATGGAAAAACCAAGGGGGTTAACACACGGTCAATCGTCAGATCACCTCACGCCCATCGTCGGTACTAGATTATAACCCTTTCCATCTTTTTAGAAACGATCACTGTTGGTTAGGACGTATGCAAGTCTGGTTGTTATTTATATTTTAGGGTACAAGTGGACTTCGGAATTGAGATTACCTAAACCATTTTACTTTGCTGTTAAATGCCTTCATACAAATGGCCACCCAAGCTGCTGTTTCTTCTTCGGAAATTTATTATTGCACTTACGTTGTCTCTATTTGTGTTAGCCACCTTAGCAAACGTAGCTATGCATTCCACAATGTTGCAACCAAGAGGTCTGGGACGAAATAAAGAAAAATTACAAAGACAAATTCACCTTGACTTGGTTTGGTTGGAAAATAACTTAAATGTAACAAGTGTGTCAACTGTAAAGTTATTGGAGAGTAAAAATTCTGGAAACCTGTCATGTCGATATTCAACCATAGGTTGCTGTACTGAATCTTCAATGCTAGTTTTGGAGAAACCTGTAAAAACTTTAAACATAACGTTTTTCTGGGAATGTATTAGTGAATGTACACAAAAAGAATTTGGATATGCAGCGTTTAGCAAAAATTCAAACTGTGTGTGTGGAAATGCAATTTCAAAAAAGCTTGTCTTAGAATCGGAGTCATTTTTAACCCGAACTTTATGCCACAAGAATGAAACAGTTATTTACAAATTGCAAGGCCAATGCAGTTTAATTGATTTAAACGCCATTGAAAAGAGCACGGTGGCTTGTCTACCTAAACAAGGCAAATCAGTGTTGCCAGATATTAATTTCCAGACCTTTACAGACAAATGCTTACTGTTTTGCGAACGAAACAAATTTATGTTTGCGTTAATTAATTTTGCAACACCGAAATGCATGTGTTCTAATGAAGACTCAAATAAGTTTTTTAATTTCTTATCTGCACGGAAACACTGTGATCCAGGCACCGAAATTCGGGTTGCTAGAACGAATGTTCAAGATGAACGTTGTTCTGTGAAACGATTTGAGCCGAACCAAACCACATTGACAGGATTGGTTAGTTTCCCTGGATCCGGAAACACTTGGACCAGACATTTGCTTGAACAAGTATCTGGATTGTACACCGGGAGTATTTATAACGACGAAGATCTATACGAACAAGGTTTTTTAGGAGAACTTTTACCCTGGGACTCAAGAAAATGTGCTGTTATAAAATCACACAAACCAACTCTAGAATTTACCTCAAAATTTGACAAAGTAATTTTACTGATTCGAAACCCATTTGATGCAATTTTATCGGAGTACAACCGTTTACAAGGAGGACATACTGGATTTGCAAACCTGTCCCATTTCGAAAGTGATAAATGGTCCAAATTTGTTCCATACAAAATAAAAAAATGGACCCGTACCATTGACGAACATTTACTATCAGAAAAAGATCTCATGATTATTTATTACGAAAACTTGGTCAAGAATCCGATAGCTGAACTTAAAAAAATGATTGAGTTTACAGGTTTGCGAATACCGGACTTGAATGAGCGTCTACTTTGCACAGAACGAAATCTCCAGGGTGGATTTCGTAGAAAAAGAAAAAGCTTCAACCCATATCTTCCCTGGATGGTTAGTCTGATCAATTTACACATTGTAGAGGTAACAGGCATTTTAGAAGAATTTGGTCCTAAAGATTTTCCAGGGTATCTTCGCAATCTGGTTTAAGAACATTTCATAAATCATTTGTCTTAAGTGTTCTCTTTATAAATTGTTGGAGGGTGGTTTTTGAGGGGAATTGTTTTATCTTTAAACATCCTATGCATTATGCTGTTAGTCAAGTTTTAGGCTGTTTTCTTTATAGCTGTGCAATTCTCATATACTGTTGAATAATATATATATATATATATACATTTTCCAATATTAAAAATACTGTGTTTTTTAACAACTGTCGAATATGCGGAAAATTCTATTTATTAAAATATAACTTATTTAATAAAAATTATGCAATTGATATATACGGGTTATTTTGAAGTGCTTTACAATATAACTTTTTTGCTGTGACGTGTGTGGTGTTTATTACTGTATTTATTACATTTATAATTTTACTATGGGCCTGTGGCAATCTCCAAGACAAAGGGTGATATTTTTTCTGTTAGCATTACAAACCAAATTGCATATTTAAAGGTTTGCTTATGGATATTATTAGGGAATGCAAAGAACAAAAAGTCTTGTGATATCTACCTTAAAATGTAGCACATACCTTATTCGCATGGATTTTATAACTTCTTTTTATTCTATAAAGCATACTTAACTTGAAAGGCTTTTATTATTGGTGCCATTTTCCGGCTTTTCCTGCCATTCCCTAAACCAATTAAACAAATTTCCTGCTTGTTTCTTTTTGCTTCGTATTTTCTAGAACATGCATTTTACCTAACATTGTGTTAGTAAATCACTTTGTAAATTAGAATTCTTGTTTTACAACAGTTAAAATTTAATCTGTTACCGAAACTGTGCCAAACATCATTCATAATGACACTGTATTTTTTCTCAAATCTTAATTTATGTCTTGAACAGCTGTACTATTTTTCTAACTATTTTTATACATGTTTGTATACAAACAAAAGCAGAATATTTTTGAGAAAATAGATATATAATATATTACTCTTATTTTTTATGCAACTCTGTAAAAATCATATCTATCTAAATACACACAAACCTTGTTGAATTTTATACGATTTTAGGTTTGAGATGTTAACATAAAGTACAGTAGAATAAATATTTTCAATGGAAACTGACGAAGTACCTCCGACTGCCCTTATTAGCACTGAACCGGCAGATCCAGCGGACAGAAGTGAGGAAGAAAAGCAAAATAATGAGGCTGAGAAAGAGCCAGAGCAAACTCCTGGTAAGGATTGGATAGGATATTCATGTTTATCCCCGTGAATGGGAAAACCAAGGGGGTTAACACACAGGCAAATTTTTCTGATCAGAATTAATGGCTGTTGGTAGTTAGACATTCAATAAAAATGTGTACATTTAATACAGCTTAATCAATAAATGTACTAGTAGTTTTAGTTTATTACTTTTTTTCAAAAATTTTATATATTTTTTATCAAATTTCCAGCTCCAGTTGTGGAAGGAAATGAAGAGGAAGACTTGGAACTCCCGGATGGCATCACCATCGATCCTCCACCTCATGTCTTCGGACAATTTGGGAGCGGGGAACCTAGACTAATTATCACCCATATTGTCAACTACAATTTCAAGTCATATGCTGGGAAGAAGGTTTTGGGACCTTTTCATAAGGTGATTTTGCTATCAACCAACTGTCTGTATCATTTCTTCATTTGTGATGGGTTACTTAGTTTAGTTTTTGCTCTATTAAAATAACAGTTATTACAAGAGCACAGTTTAAAACATAGAAAAGGGGAATCGAGACAAAAACAGCAAACAAACTTCTTGTTCCTATGATAATAATATCTTGTACCCGCTCCCGCAGTCAGGGTTTAGCTACTTCCGAGAATGCCGAAAAGTGGTTATTTTAAGAAATACTTGTTACCTCTAACTATTATGTCACAACCCACTTTTTACTTATTTTCAGTTCAGGTGTTAAATGGACGTAAAAATGATTTTCAATATCACCTCTGTAATTCACAAAGCTATTTTTTTTATAATAGCATGTAAAATGTTTGTAAAAATGTGTTTATATTTTTTACCTTTAGTTAATTCAGTTAAATAAGCAGTAGTAGTCTTGTTTTCTTCTTTACAGCAACTATAGTGTTGAGATAAAATTGAAGTTTCCCTAATAACACAAATTGTTTTAGTTATGTGTGACACATAACGGTTAATCTGACAGTTAAGTGCGTCGCCTTACAATCGAAAGGTTGCAGTTGCGAAACTGGTCGCTACCTAGTCAGTTGTGTCCTTGGGCAAAGCACTTTACGGACATTGCCTGAACCCAGCAAATTAGTGGGTTCTACCAAAATGAAGGAATGTGTGTATTGAACACAACACACTGCAATAGCGCCGGTAACCTGACGGTGGGTGCAAGGTAATCTGACGATTGCTCGCGTGCTAACCCCCTTGGTTTTCCCAATCACGGGGATAAACATGAATATACTATCCTATCTTATCCTACATAAACATAAAATAAAGGTTGTCAGAGATGCAAATTTGAAACTTGAATTGTAAATTACACCCGCGACGCCACCCACAACAACACTATAAAATTTAGTTTATTGCTTTCAATCGATGACTTCACCTTAAAACTAAATGTATTAACAACCCAAATCTAATGAAAAACACATACTTCAAAATGATGATGTATTTTTCATTCAGACTGGCAAATAAGTTTATTTATGTCTAGGTATTTAGTATTGATACATTCATTTGATAAATTCTGTTACTTTTATGCTTTAACTAGTAATCAAATTTAAGTGGATGAAACTTCTCAGAAATATAAAAAATAAAATTTTAGCTTTTTACTTTTTATTACTTGTTAAATGGTGTATGTTACTAGCACCATGACACCTGTAAATTATTAACACGAGACTAATAGACAAAGTGTTTGGTGCAACCAGTACAGTGCAGCTATGCAAGTATATAATTAATTAATCACCTGACCATTGTTGCATAATACATTTAATCTTGTCCTAAAAACAGTTTTAAACAACTTAACAATACTGTGCTTATCTTTAAAATGTCCTGTGAATAATTCGTATTACAGTGTTTTTAATTTAACTAATTAGCTTACTATTGTTTTATATTGAATTTACATTGTCATGTAAAGATATGTAATTTTTCCAATATGCTAAACATTAAGTAAATAAGCTGTCCGCATACTTTCATAACAGGTTCTTGACTTAAGAAATAAACACTAAATCACCTAACTATTGATGGCTAAAACAATTTTTTTTATTAATCAAAATGAGATTTAAATGATCCAATAATACCTTTTAAGTTGCACTGATGTCTGTAAATTTGCAACACATTTACCCTATTCTTTTCGTTTTCCTTTTTTAGTTTAGTGTTTTTATTCATTTATTGCCGTAGTAATAAATAGCAACAAATAAAACAACAAAGGATCAATGAAAGACGGCAAAATGAACAGTTGTTAAATTACGGCAACCATGCTAAAAGTTATCCGGATTTACTTGTAGTTTATTTATTTTTTGCCTCAGTACCGGTATTTAAAAAATGGCAAACGAATCAAATTACGACACAGGAACAGAAAAAAGGCGCAAAACGACCAGTCGTTTAAACACGTCATTAAAAAAGAATATTATTTAATAAAGATAGCGGACGCAGCCGCCAAACCTAAGAAAAATAACAATATTAAGCAAACAAAATTTAATTACGACCAAAACAATATAAAGCCCTGAAGAAGAGTATGCGGTAAAGCGCGACTAGTACTGAGGGGGAGCCAGCTTTAGGAGAAGGTGTGGCCCAAAAGCGTGGACCAGAGAATTATAAACAAATTAAAAGAATACAGAGTAGACAACAATAACTTATATTTTAGCTACACTTTTATATTATGTCATCAAAAAAAGGTATAAATAATAAGTTTTTAACTTTATTTCATTCACCCTAGAGTTTCACTGCGATTATCGGTCCGAACGGCAGCGGAAAATCGAATGTAATTGACTCCATGCTATTCGTGTTTGGTTACCGCGCCAACAAAATCCGATCGAAGAAGTTATCGGTTCTCATCCACAACAGTGAGAATCATAAAGATGCAACATCGTGCACAGTCGAGGTTCATTTCGAGAAGATAGTAGATGTGGTAAGGAGGGTTGTGGATTGCCTTGCAATGCGCTGAAATAGATAGCTTTGTGGGCACAGGATGTTCTGGATAGGATATTCATGTTTATCCCTGTGAATGGGAAAACCAAGGGGGTTAACACACGAGCAATCGTCAGATCACCTCTCACTGTCGGGTTGCCGGAGCTAGTGTAGTATGTTGGGTATGATTCACATGTTCATTCTATTTAGTAAAACCCAATAATTCGCTGAGTTCAGGCAATGTCCGTAAAGTGCCTTGCCCAAGGACACAACCGACTAACTAGCGACTAGTTTCGCTTGACATGTTGTTTAACACTATATGGCATGAAGTTCGGGTGCAATTTTGCCTGTGTTTGTAAATTGCTCCGAAAATAAACCTAATTGTCTGAATAACCATAATAAATGAATTAAACCAAATAAAAATTCAAACTTTACATCCATACAAACATGAATACTTGGCTGCCTATTCCAGTTCAATAACAATGGCCGTCATTTTCCCAGAACTTTGAATCAAAGGTCCCGTTTAAACTTAAGCAGTAAGGCTTGAACAGTTTAACTAAGCTTCAAAGAGATAGAAAATATAGGAAGGCATTTATTGCTTGTGCAGGACAATCCCTTCTGGTTGATTCGATTTGGTTTCAGTTTTCAATTTTCACCATGGTTCCTAGCCACCCAAGAAAAAAACGAAATCTAATATAAGACCAAACTCAATAGAATTTCCCAAAATTAAAAAACAAAAGGGAATTTGCAAATTGCCTACAAATTTTAGAACCATTACTTAGTAGAAATTTACCCAGCAGAATTAGGCTATAACCCACACGATTAGCCCCCTAACCCACCCTCAAGAGTTTGTTTGAGGTGAGATTAGAGTTATAGTAACTACTGAGAGATCAGACGTTCCAGGTCTTAGCCATCGTGGGATTTAAATGATTGAAACTTTTGAAGAATGTAAACAGACGTGGTGTTTTTCATGGCAACCCATGCTAAAAGTGATCCGAATTGTGAACAAATTTAAAAAATACACATTAACTTACATTTCAGCTATATTTTTGTATTCTACCAAATGAACAAGGTTAAAAATATTTTAATTCTATTATGACCCGTTTTGCCGACTGTCGTTTTCCGTCTTCCCCGTTTTCTTCTTGAAAATATTATTATTGTTGTAAAATAAACTAAGTTTTCCCTGCTACACGTTTTTGAACTTTATTGTTGCAATTTTAATTTTTACTGAATTTTCGATGCAATTTAGAGCAAAATTTAACAGTAAGGTTTGGTAGTCTGGCTTTATGGTTATTCAATAATTAAAGTGGTTTAACAACTCTTGTTTTGTCAATTGTCGTCTGGTCGCTCGACTGTAGGTAATAAAACGTTCGTCCTCCTTGTTATATCCACCATTTTCGTTCGGTCAACTGTTTGTACAACATTTTATGCAATCCAAATTTACTATGACACTGCGTGGTGAAAAAACAGTGTTACGACCGAAAACGAAGGTCCCATCACGTAAAAAGAAGCATACAGATAATGGCAAGACATACGAATTAAAACTTGTTCCAATTCCGATCTAATACAGAACAGTCGTGACCGCTTATTTAGAATAAATAAGACTGCGAAAACTAAGAAAAATTACAATTATGTAAACGTAGAGGTATGACGCAGTAGCAAAACGTACGAATCGTCTCGATTAAAACAATTTGTCAAAAACAGACGGCGTCGCAATTCCTTTGTGTCCAATTATTTTCTTTTCGTCACAAAAAAAATGACGAAGTTTAATAAGGGTAACACTAAAAGGTAGGAAAGAGGGAAGGAGGGAAACTGCTTACAAAAATTACAAAAACTAATTTGAACCCTCCCCTAAACCCTAATCTTAAACCCAGAATTAACCCTAACTCCAACCCCATGTTTAAAACTGACTCTTAATGTCATAATCTTCATTTTAATGTGCAGTTTCCCCTCCTTCCCGCTTTTCCTTCTTTTAGTTTTTTCGAGTTTAATATCCCATTCGCGCTAAAGCGGAACATGCTGCACGAAATTTGAATATCGCACCTGGGTCAGGATTGTTTTTCTGTTTATTTTTCTCCGGCGTTCCTTCAGCGTGCGGTATTATCATGTTTGCTTTATCTGTTTAACCAGCTTGTATATTAATAATTATAATACATCGTCCTCCACCTGTTCTGCGTATAATGAGTCTTACGTTCGTTGTGTAGTCATTATTAAGTTATTTTACAATATGCAAAGCTTTTATTTTGATACTTTGTATTTAATATAAACTTTAAATTATTGATAAATACGTTTAATAGTAATTAGCTGCCTATAATTTACTTGTGCCCGTACGTTACAATGTGAAGTGAACAAGGAGTAATTTATGTTACAAGTCGGCTGGTACTTTCAGTTTCTTTAGTTTTCGCTGCTTTAAAGATAATAGAAGAACACACGCTCTTAAATAAAGCAAGAGAAAAGCGAGAGAAACGGCAGAACTGCAGCAGTCGTTCAGCACGGCATGGAAAAATGAAGTGTCAATTTTCTGCCGATAAGATGGGCACAATTTATAAAGACTTGTTTCACCGACTACATAAGTCTTTTATGACGATTATGACCCGACGGTTTCGGGTTCGATTACTAACTACCCTTACCACTATGCTACGATACCCGTGGCGTCAAGGCACTTTACGACCCCTACCCCAAACCTGTAGATTAAATCTCCGCAAACCACAATACAGTATACTACCGTTGTCCCACCCACAAGGTTAAACATGACTATCTTATCTTGCGACATTTAATTTAATGTTTTAAATTTGATAAATCTACAACTCAATATTTAAATCAGGTTAAATTTCGAAAATTCCAATATGCTATTAGTTGCTGAAGAAACTACTAAAATGTCGTATGGGCTTTGTTACTGAAAAAGTTGTATCTGTGTCTTAACGTTATTTAGCCATATGGATTATAAAGTGTTATCAGAAGCGAAAATTTAAACGTGGTAAAATTTACCGATATTTATTTAATTCTTGGAAGCTATATTCACCGTGAATTTACCGTTGTACAGATTACATATCATGCTTGTGTTGTTCAGAACCCAGCGGATTAGTGGCTTCTACCAAATAGAAGAAACGTTTCCATCATATACAACACACTGCAATAGCTCCGGTAACCCGAGGGTGGGCGCAAGGTGATCTGACGATTGCCCGTCTGTTAACCCCCCTTGGTTGTCCCATTCACGGGGATAAACATCAATATTCAATCCTATCCTCCTAATTATTATATGGTGTTTGAATTAATTATTTTTAATAACTAATTTTCAAATTGCGCTAATTGTTTTTTTGCGGTCTAGTTTGATTGTTTTAAGGCGCCGTCTCAGTTATAGTTTGTTCTTGGTAGAGATTTTATTGCTAGAATTTTATGATTTTTAAGAACAATTTTTTTAATAGCGCCATCCCTTTTTTTTCGACTCCGTTTAATTGTTTCAGACGACGGCTTAGTTAATAGTTTGTTTTTGGTGGAGTTTTATTGCTAGAATTTTATGATTCTTAACAACAATTTTTCGAATAGCGACAACGCTTTTTTTTCGACTCCGTTTAATCGTTTTTTAGCCGACGGCTCAGCTGTGGTTAAAGCTTGGTATAGATGTTAGAATTTTATGAATTTTTAGCAACAATTTTTCGATTACCACCAACGGTTTTTTCCGATCCTTTTAAATGTTTTAGGCGCCCGCTTAGTTATAGTAACACTTCCGCGTGGTAATTACACTTTGGACAAACACAAACCAATTAATCCCATCCAAAATACGGGCTCCTGGGTCTAGTACCGGCGTAAACCGATCATGCCCTGGCCTGCGCTGTACTCCTTGCGTAACTTTTCAAACCTTGTTTGAAGTAGACCAAAAGTAAATAGGACCATGGTCTGACTCACGATATATACTCCACGCACAGTCAAGCGCTGGTGCAATTTGAAAACGACTCGAAAAAAGCGCAGTTGCGTTAGTTTCGTTATCTCATTATAGAACTACGTAATTTAATAGAAACAATTTAGGAAATAGAGCGAAATATGTTGTTTTTAGTAGGTCAGAATAAAATCGTATTAAACGCCAAGTGTAGAGCAATGCAGTGTCAGGGAAAAAATGGACAGACGTCACATTTTATATCCTTGCGTGTGTGGTTTCCCACATCAAAGACAATCTCGAATAACACAGTTAGCGAAATGGAAAAAGTCGAAACAAATGTTATTTTTTGCGCAGTCAGCAGGCTCAAAAACCGGCGCCGCAAAATTGAAAGTCACAGCCAAGGACGGAAAGTCAGCGAGGTGGGGACGTCCGACCCCTGGCCCGAATGTAAAAATACTCGGCTGTAAAAATAGTTCGTGCGGATTACACACAAAATGGTGTGAGGTTACGTTTCTTCCGAGGGCACTGTTCAGAACACGAGCCCGCATAGGTCGAATAGCGGTGTACCACATTGTTCTAAGATGATTAGAATGTCATATTCTCCGAATGTGCGTTCAATGGATTCTTTATAACAGCATCATAGCAACAGGGTATGCAGTGTTGCGCAACGAAAACCGCGACGACGATTCGCGCCGGTTTTTACAACGTTTGCGCATAGTTTTGCGGCAGTGGGTAGTAAACATTGAATTCAATTGTAACTTTTTACTCAATACGCATTATTTAAATTTTAATGACGCGTTTATTGAGGTTTCAAAATTTTCGCCCGCATCACTGAAAATCATGCCCGCGCATCAAAAGCAAAGGAGACGGTCCGAGCCTGTTGTTACGGCCGCTCAGGTTTCAACATGTACTGTTTGACAAGGGAGCTTTATTATTGTATGAAACGCGTCCTACCGGCGGGCAAGTCCGGGCTCCGCGGGCTCGCTCTTTCTTTGGACGCGCGCCGCCCTCTCTCCGTCGCTTTCCATGTTTATTGCAATAATATCAGGTGTTGGTGCAAGGACGCGTCGCACAATCGCGCCGAAACAATCCACAATGACAGAGCGAAGGTTAAACTCGTAATATATGGTTCCGGAATCGCGCAATCGGCCAGGATTTCCAATATCGTCGAGGAGACAGCGGTGTGACGCACCTAACCGTACCAGCCCAAGAATTCGTACCCGAAAAGCATAGTCAGAGCCGCGCTCGTTAATAAAACCCTGCAGCTTTATATTTGCGTTTCTGACGCGACGGTATTTACTTTAACTGCCCATACCATTGCATGTATCAGTTATTACGGTCACGAAATCAGTTTATGACGTAGGCAAAGCGAGAAAACGTTAAAGCAAAAGGAATGTCTATTTGTACAGGTAAATAATTGTAACAATGGTGCAATAATGGCATTGAAGTTAACCTTCAGTCATTAGACATTAATTCACTTAATTATTAAATTGTGGATATTATTTGCTTTAACACCACAAAGCCCTCTGAAGTAATAGCTCACTAATAAAAAAGTGAACATCTTTCTTTTTGACTAACTTGTCCTGCCTAATATGCTATGTATAGTTTAATTTGTCAAGCTTTTGGTTCAGTATTAGAATCCCACCCGTCTCCCACCAACCCTGCTTTTTAAAAAAAATCCCCATTTTTTAACTACCGGTTAACTTTTTTTTGTGTAGTTAAGTGTAATTTCTGACATTTTTTAAAAAAAGTTTTCACCTACTTATTACAATATGCAGGTGACAGCTTAATGTGATGGACCCTACACAAAGCTTAGGTTAATATTATGGACCCAGAAAAAGCTAAGGCTAATATTATGAACCCTACAAAAAGCTAAGGTTAATATAATAGACCCTACAAAAGCTTAGGTTAATGTTATGGGCCCACACATAGCTCATGTTTTATGGACCTTACAAAAAGCTTCGGTTAATGTTATGGGCCCTACAAAAAGTTTATGTTAACATAATGGACCCAGTAAAAGCTTATGTTAATGTTATGGAACCTACATAAAGCTTATGTTAATAATTATGGACCCTACCCAAAGCTTATGTTAACATAATGGACCCAGAAAAAGCTTATGTTAATATTATGGACCCTACAAAAAAAAAAAAAAAACTTCACACAGTTGTAGAACCAATGCTTTTACCCCACAGTCAATAGCAACATCACGACAAACCAAGTTTCATTTTTGAATTATTAGGATTCTTAATAACCATCCCAGGACACATGCGGCTACTGCACTGTCCCAGACAGCAAGTTCTCAGTGTCAAGGACGGCTCGCAAGGACAGCACGTCCCAATACTTCATCGGTCAACGGAAGGTCCAGTTCAAAGAAGTGGCCGCACTTCTACAAAACAACGGGATAGACTTGAACCACAACCGCTTTCTTATTCTCCAGGTAGGAAAGCTTAGTTTACGGAACTTAAAGTTTGTTTGCTTGTTTGCACAAATCGGATTAAGAACTACTTTGGACCCATATGTTAAAGTTTGTTCATATAAAACAATGGTTCCGCTTTCAAGCCTTATTCATTCATTTACATATTGATTTGTTTAATTAAGAAGACCATTTTGGCACAGTATCCTTTCAGCAAATTTTAATTTCCACTACCGGTACTTGTTTTTTTATCTCTCAAACTCAAAATTTATTAGTTGTCAGCGTCAGTTATCAGCCATTTTGTCCAAACTTGTCCTTGATATTGCAGAAAGTATTTGCTTACCAGTTCTGTAAGTGGCAGCTAAATACAATACACTATAAAGCCCATCCTTTTTAACATTAATCTATTTTACAAAGCATACACCATAAATAGGGCATGCTCACAGTTATAGACCCTTACCAAATGTCAACCCGCCCTAATCACCCACACAGGTTCTTCACCCTTCGTATTCAGTTCAATGTCCCAATCACATTGAAATAGTCAAAGACAGCGTTATGTATATATTATTAACAAGCCATTGTGTCCAAACTTGCCCTTCATAGTTCTATGTATCTATGTATACACTTGTCAAAATGATTGGGATAATAGGCTAGAGCTAGATGAGGAAATTCTGCTCACGCTTTCTTTGTTGTATTGTAAGTCGCCACAAAAAAATCCAAAGCCTTTATGCTCTGTCAAATCACACCTTTAGTCAGGGTCACAAAATTACCATAAAATAAAAAAATCACTTGTCAGTTTTATTAAACATAGCCTATCTGGTTTCCAAAAGTAATGGTATACTATAAATTTTAATACATCAACTAGCCCTTTCTCTTCCTTAAACACTTAAAAACCTTTCCAAATTGTTTTAAATATCTGCAGATCATCCAGCTTTAGTTTGGTTGGATCAGTATTCATGTGCCAGGTAAGCAGCACACAAAACTATCATCGGTGATCATGCTGGTTTCTGTGTGCCGCTACCCTGTCTTAGTGGCTCTACATCTTTACCATACATTTGTTAGTCGTGCATATAAAGAACTTCATTCTAAAGTTATGATGTGCAGTACAAGAGGCTATGTAATAGGCAATACATACCCTCTTTGTAGTGTTTTCATTAGATGAAATTATCATTAGTTGATCCGTGATTTAGAAGGACGGAAAAAGGAGTGTAAACACTTAAAAATTACTTGTTGGCACTTTTCATCATTATATCTTACAGCTACAACAATTAATAAAAGTTTTACAAATATGCCCTTTAATAGTAAGTAAGATCAGACGCTTAACAAAATATTCACTTCTTCATTTTTAAGATCAGACGTTCAAAAATTTCAAGATCAGACATTTAACAAAAATTCAACATTCTTAGTACAATAAAATGTTCAGGGCCAAGTTTTGAATTGAATGAGTAAGAACTAAATGGCCGTGGCTGGAATAGCAGCAAAGACAGTATTGGAATTGTGTGTTCAATACTGGTTATGTTGCTCCACTTGTCCGGCAACTTTCACCGCATTTTAATCGAAATTTTAAAGGAATATCAAAGTGTTTCTTCTTAATTTTAAGTTGATATTCTTGGCCTGAAATGTACAAATTGCCCGAGTTTCCTCTGAAGTACAGGTTCTTATAAGAATAGTTAGTTGTGAATAAATACTTCTAACAAAATCCCATGGTTAGTTTGAAACCATAATTATGGTATACCGGGCTATATTACAAGACCAGCAGGCAGCAGTCTTATTTCCTTCATACAGATATTAAATTTGAAATTTAATTTATTTATTTTATTCAGATATTTGTCTTACTAAAATCTAGCAGTCTTATTTCTTGATACAGATATTAAATTTGAAATTTAATTTATTTATTTTATTTGGATATTTGTCTTACTTAAATCTTATTTTTCATACATATATCTTCTACAGGTATTAAGCTATGAAGTTAAGAATAGATACAGATTAACATTCCCTAAGTTTCTACCTTGGTATAGGAAATATTGTCAAATTACCACAATCCTTTATTTCACCTCTACCAAAGAAATTCCAAACCGAATTTTTTAATAATTTTGATTTTAGAGTTCGACTGTTGCCTATTTGTAAAATTATAAAATACCCTTTTTGAGTACCGACAATTATAAAAACCCCTTTTTGAGTACCGACAATTATAGAATCCAATTTTTGAGTACCGACAATTATAAAACCCCTTTTTAAGTACCGACAATTATAAAATCCCCTTTTTGAGTACCGACAATTATAGAATTCCCTTTTTGAGTACCGACAATTATAAAAACCCCTTTTGAGTACCGACAATTATAAAATCCAATTTTTGAGTACCGACAATTATAAAAACCCCTTTTTTAATTACCGACAATTATAAAAACCCCTTTTTTAATTACCGACAATTATAAAAACCCCTTTTTGAGTACCGACAATTATAGAATCCAATTTTTGAGTACCGACAATTATAAAAACCCCTTTTTAATTACCGACAATTATAAAATTCCCTTTTTAAGTACCGACAATTATAAAATCCAATTTTTAAGTACTGACAATTATAAAATCCAATTTTTAAGTACCGTCAATTATAAAATCCCCTCTCCGAGTACCAACTCACCCAACTGCCCCCCCTAATCACCCATCCCACCCAGGGAGAAGTGGAGCAAATAGCGATGATGCATCCAAAGTCACAGACCAACCACGGGGATGGGATGCTGGAATACTTGGAAGATATCATCGGATCATCTCGATATAAAGGTATGTATAACTTCAGACCAACTTAAATAAAATATAAGGTACTTTTAACTTTAGACCAGCCTAAATAAAAACTAAAATTACAACACATTGTTAAATTGTAGTTATTGTCTTTCTATTAATTTCAGTTAGACTTGTTTAACTAAGTAACAAAAACATTTTTAAATTGTACTAATTGTCCTTCCCGATAAAATGAAAATACCAAATTACTCTGAATTTTTTTGTCTGATATTTTGTATGTAAAGTAGGTTGGACTTAACAAAAATAGATCATAAAATGTTGTTCTTATTGTTCTTGTAAAATGAATATATTTTGAAAGATGACCTGGATTGCACATGCCTGTTCATGCTCTAATGTCAGATGGTTTTGAGGAATTTACTCTAATTGCATAGAATAAACATTAAAATAGGAAAAAATTAAAATTCATCCACATTGCATAGAATAAACGATAAAATATGACGAAAATAAGAATTTACTGTAATGCATAGAATTAGGCTATTCCAAACATAGCCAATAATTCATAAAACTTTACTTTTTTGTAAAAAAAGTGTTTTGCAATGTGACAAACCCTTTTTTATACCATCTTTGATTTAAATCAGTATGAAGCGTTAACGCTTTCGTTAAAAACTCTGGTTTCGTTAAAAAGCCGAATCCAATCGCCTGGACTTGTGGTGTTCCATCCATTGTTCTACCAGCAGATCGTTTATTTTGGCTTTCCTAAACCAACAGCAGCTATGGCGTTCGCTACATGGTTACCATTGTTACGTCACGACGCTTCTGTTTATGACATCACACTTATTGTTATGTCATATTGTGTTAACTTGTGCCATGTTTATAGATGGTCACAAAGAGTTTATATTTCCGCCAAATAATAAATGTATATTGGTAATCTTTGAAAAATAATACATGGGTTTATAAGATAGTTTAAGCACCCTCTCTCTTGATAAGACAGTCTATATATATAAATATATATCTGTTGTATGCTTATGTGTTTTCGTTTGAAAAAAAATATCATTCCGAAATATTTAAAAAAAAATTGGTTTATTATCTTTATTTTTTTCCTAGATTATTAATCTAATTTTTAATTTTTTTTTAATCAAATTAAATGTAAAAAATGTTTGTTAATATTTTTAAATATTATAATAACTTAGGTTAGGATACTCACATTTCTCGCTTTCTCTCTGTATGCGTTGGATAACTATAATCACTATTACTTGAATAATATTCAGATTACCTCATGTTCGCAGTCAGGTAAAGGGATATATTTTTCACTTCGCCCTTATGTAACAACTATTGACTTTAACCCCAGATGCCATCGAGAAATTGAACAAAGAGATTGAAGTACTGGATGAAGAACGGAAGGACAAATTATCTCGGGTTAAAGTGGTGGAAAAGGACAAGGACCAATTGGAGCCAGTCAGAAACGAAGCGATCGCGTTTCTTAAGAAGAAAAACGAAAGGAATGTTCTGGAGAACAAAAAGACGCAGTTTTACGTGTAAGTTTTTATGTTTTTGCATTGCATTAGATGATGTAGTTTTAAAATTGTGGGATTTTGTATTCTCTCCTGTTGTACCATCTTCTCCATGTGTGAAAAACTTAAACGTTAAAATGGCTTATCTTACCCCTACTTGGTAGGATCAAACCCATCCACTGAAAAATGGTTGGTTCAAAACGATACTCTGCCTGTTATGCCAATTTACAAGGCTCACAGTAGACATTGTTAGATCCCAGTGGTCTCCATCATATATAGCACACTACAATATCTTTGTTAACCTGACTGTGGGTTATAATTATTTTAACATGACCTTTCTAACCCGTCCTTTACCCCACCACCATGTATTAACAAACTACATGGAACAACACAATCCAAAGTTTATTTGTGTTTCTCCCCAGGAACAATCTTTCGAAGGAAAACGAATCCAGTCGGGAAAAGGTGGAAGAAATTAGGGCAAAGGTCGTTGAGTCGGAGCAAGAGCTCATAGAGGTCCGGGAGAAAAAGAAGGAGAAAGCAAAGTCGTGCGCGAAAGCGGCAAAGTATGTTTGGGCGAACGTGAAGCTAATTTTGTTTACATAGGCAACTGTGGTTTGGAATCCGAGGGTGGGAAAATGAAATGGTTGTTATCTGTGTGTTAAACAATAGCAATTTCAGCTGGTACAGTATTGGGTTGGGTGGATACTGGATATCCTTACCCTGTGGTCAGGGTTTTGAATCTAGACTCTTGTAAACATCTTGGTTTAAAAATATATATTATGCACATAATGCTTTGGGGTAGGGTAGTCTAAAATGAGGTCCAAGTTTTAAAAAAAAAATTTAACATTCCTTACATTTTTCTTTATGCGGTGAATAATTTTACTTAAAAAAGAAAAACCTGAACCGTAAACGAAATCTTAAAAAAATGATACACTCATGATGACACATCAAATTAGACCATAGCTCTCTTATTTCTCCTTCTAGTTTAGTTTAGTTTATTTTTTGTTTCCACGATGAAAACACAAAGCAGGACCTCAAAGGGGAAAAAACGGCAAAACGACAGTTGTTAAAGCACATGTAAAACCAATCAATTATAAAGTTTCGGTATAATTAGACGTGGCCGCTAAACCTACATAAAAAAATTAAAATGAATAAATAAATGTTTATAAAAAATTTACACTTCTTCCATAAAATGTTTATAAAAAATCTACTTTTTACACTTAAAACAATTATACACTCATTATGGCGCCTCAAATTTGACGACAGCTCTCTTATTTCTCCTTCTTCCCACACAGATCAAAGGAGAGAGTTGTTGCAGCGTTGACAGAGAAACGAGACGAAATGAGAGAACTTGAGAAGCAAAACGTGAAGGTTTTCGAAGATAGGAAGCACCGAAAAGGAAAGATAAAGGAATTGACCAAAAAACTTGAGCGGGAAAGAAAAAAGGTTCGATTTTTGGGACTTTGTTCGTTTGATCTATGTTGGTAGTGTGGGTCGTGGAGGATTAGTTAGTTTGTGCAATTTAGAGGGTGTCACACCTGTTTGTCCGGCTGGTTAGTCTGGCGGTTAAGTGCGTCCGTCTCCTTACAATCGGAAGGTTGCAGGTGCGAAACTGGTCGCTAGCTAGTCGGTTGTGTCCTTGGGCAAGGCACTTTACTAACATTGTCTAAACCCAGTGGATTAATGGGTTTTACCAAATTGAAGGAACGTGTGAATCATACACAACACACTGCAATAGTACTGGTAACCTGACGATGATTTTGTGTTAATCCCCTTGGTTTTCCAATTCACGGGGATAAACATGAATATTCTATCCATTCCTATCCTAAACAACACTGTACTGTAGTTTGTTGGTGTTAAATATTGCAATTTGTAGGGGTCACACTCGTTACTAAATATGCAAACTGTTTTTCGTGTGTTTTATAAAAGCAAGTATTGAAAAACAATAAAAAAAGGTTTTGTATTGTATTTAATACAAAAAAAGTAGATTTGGTGTTAAATTGATAAAATCTAAATAAGTAGTTTTTGTATTGTATTAGCAACAACAACAAAAATCATCGTTTTATAGATTGTTGATTTGGAAAAACTTCCCGAAAAACACGAAGAAGAGATTTCCGAGCTCACGGAAGAGAGAGATGAACTCGGGAATAGAAAAAAGGAGATTGACGACTCTCTCAAAGCCGCCATGCATTCTCTCAAACAGGAGACTCAGGAATTGCAGGATCAGAAAGAGGTTGAATAACTTTCATATTGAGGTTATGCAAATGTATGTGGTTTCATATCGAAACAAGGCCTCTTAAATCTGAAACTAAAGTTGTGCGAAAAGGGAAGCTTTAGGGTGGAAGAATCTTATGAATCTTCTGTTGGGACTGTGGTTGAGGCAATGTCTGTTAAGTACCTTGCCAAAGAATACAACTTTACCGAAATTGGCCATAAGTCCTTCGCGTTAAACCTTTCAGTGAAATATGTGAACATAATTTATGAGTTACATTGCAGTTTATTTCATATTAGTTTGTTCCATTAGATATTACGACTATATTTTGATAAAATGAAATTACCACATTTTAAGGTTCAGTATGAAGTAGAAAAAAAAACAATTTTCCATTTTTTTCCTGTTAAGTGTCTTGCCAAAGAATACAACCGCACATTTTTATTTGCTTTTTACATGTTATCATTACGCCTAACAAGATGTTGGTCCGTACAGCGTCTGATCTTAGCTATGCAAACGCTCTGTACCACATCCCGCTCCACCGCTCCACCTCCTTTCCAAAGGGCCTATGTGGCAAAGAGGCCACCAGTACTGTGGTGGAGCTAGAATACAACCACACAGAAAGTGGTCAAAGTCTTTACCCTTAGGTCTCCCAACTTGGCAAAAAAAGAAACCGGCAAACATTTTCAATTTCCTGTTCAATTCCCCAGGAGCAAGAGAAACTCCTTCTTGGCGAAGTGAAATACGTGAACGAAGCGAAACAGCAACTCGACATCGCTTCGGTCGAGCTCGGTCTCTTCGCCAACAAGCTCACGAGCGCCGAGAATGCCGTCGAGCGGTGCCGGGAACAGCTCCCGTGCAGCCGTTGACGCCGAAAAGACGGCAAAACGAAAACTCGCAGAGCTTAATGCAAAGGGTGCGAAAAACTTGGAAAAAGAAGTCAAATTGGTGAGAACTTTAAAAATTATTCTGGTACGATGTTTTAAAAGGTTAATTAATGTTTTGTAAAAGTAAATTGGTAAGATGTTTTAAAAATTATTCTGGTACGATGTTTTAAAAAAACTAATAATACGTACTGTACATAACGTACAGTACCCTTACTTCAGTATTACCACCAATTAGAACAATTTCGCTAGAAATCTCAATAAATTCTTCTATTTTCCTCCAGTTGGAGCAAGAACTTGAGAAACTCTCCTCTGACGAACGGAGGTTGGAATCGCAGCTCCGAGAATCGCTCTCCACTCTCATGGAGGCGAAGCACAGCGCACAAGCCAACCGATCACGAGGCAAAGTCATCAGTTTCCTCATGCAACTTAAGAACACCGGCAAAGTGAAGGGAATATATGGTCGCCTGGTGAGATATCTGTGTTTATTTTGTCTCTATATTATAGCTTTCTAGTTTCTATAATATCTCTTATGTTTATTTCATCTCTATATTATAGCTTTCTATAATATCTCTTATGTTTATTTCATCTCTATATTATAGCTTTCTATAATATCTCTATATTTATTTAATCTCTATATCATAGCTCTCTGTATTATCTCTATGTTTATTTAAGTCAGCAAAAATAGTGGTTTAGTCTGTTATTGCTATGTGTGATTTTTTACAGTGATTATGTCAAACCCAGGCATAATCTACATTTCTCTATATGTAATCAACAAATTGGAGAAAACTATATCTCCATTATGCTACATAATGTTAAAAATGAGTTGACAAGCATAGTTCATGTGGGGGGAAACTAAAAGGAGGGAAAGCGGGAAGGAGGGAAACTGCACACTAAAATAAAAATTAGGGTATTAGAGTTAGTTTTAAACATGGGGTTGGTGTTGGGGTTAGTTCTCGGGTACAGATTAGTGTTTAGGACAGGGGTGGGCAACTTTTCTAGTCGGCGGGCCAGATGTGGGAAAATAAAGTCTTTGGTGGGCCGGATTATTAGATGAATAATATTCACTAACTTAACCACATATCTATTCACTAAATTATTGCCATAGTTTCCATGTTTTGTCAAATAATGACGACTGATGTTGATCGCTCTTTTAATACCACAACACTCTGACCTAATTCGAGTGAACATATGCTTTGTTAAAAATCTTTGTAAAAAATATTTACCGGTATTCCAATCTTTGTTAAATGCTCGACACTCGTCTTACTTAACATTAACATTTCTTAGGATATTCCTCAATGGTTACATATTCCTGTAGCATAATTTATAAAATCCCTTTATATTTAGAATTTAAATATAACTAATACCAGCTAAAGAAAATTCCACCCTAACAGTCACTAATATGCTAATACAATTGTTTGTTCACTGAGGTAATTGTTTATTTCACCAGCTCGCAGTAACAGTGCGGTAAGAGAATAAGCGATAGGCAACTTTTAGGAATGATGCACATTACAGAGTGTGGTTGGATACAGACAGCGGGTCGGACCTGTGCCACATTACTGGGTATGGTTAGATACAGTTTGGGAGCCGGTCAAAATCCCTTCACGGGCCGGACCCGGCCCGCCGGGTCCGTATGTTGCCCACCCCTGGTTTAGGACATGGTTAAAATGTCGAATATGCCAAACAATATACAGAAAATCCCAATATTACTCATAGTTAAATTTTCTATTTAATTTAATTAATCTTTCGATTATTTAAAAAATATTCCTAATTTGCATATAAGATAAGTAATGTTAAATAAACATTAAATGGGCATTTTATTTTAAACTATTGCTCTTACAGAAGAGTAGTTAAATTCCATTCTTTTGTTAAATTCCTTTGAACAATTCTGTTTCATGTATTACAATAGAAATGACCTCGAAATCATATTACACCATTGTTTCAATGTCATATGATGTTACTGTTTAAACATACACCTGTGTCATTGGTAAAAGTATGCCATCTGTCAGCATGTTATGCTGGTAGGTGGAAGAAAAGGAATTTTCTATTAAATTGTTGGATATCTTATACCCATAATCGAGTTTTTTAATTTATTTTAGAACTACCGTGTTGGGATTTTAAAAAATATATTTTTTTAATAGTTTGGCGGCAGTGTCCGGTACGGTATATTTAATATTTATATCTTTTTTTTAAATAACGTGTTTTAACGACTGTCCATTTTGCCATCTTTTCTATTTTGTGGTTTGTTTTATCTGCTGTTATTTAATACTAGGCCAAAACAGGAAATAAACTAGACTAAAACTTAACTAAATTTATAGAAAATTCTTATGTAACATATATTTGTGGGCAAATGCTTGAAATTATAAGTTTGTGCTTTAAATGCAAGTATGAGTATGAGTACTGGGTGAAAATAGAATACACCTGGTTGAAACTGTTTTAAACATCACAATAAAAGAAAAACTGTTATGACCTTCAATTGCTTACAAAGTCCTGTATTGCTTACCTCCTGCAGTAAAATATCGTAAACATGTTTACTACATCCTGTAGAAGGTGGAGATGTCAATTGTGCATCATAAAAGTCAATAAAACTTCAATTTCTTTTAAAACAGCATTGTTAGGATATTTTACCGCATCAATAAATGCGAAAAGACTTCTCAGCAATGCGAGGTTGTAACAGTCATTCTTTATTGTGATTTTAAATGTTTTATTTTAAATTCCGCAATTTAAATTATTATTTTTGGAAATTTGGAATTTTAAATCCTGTTACATAAAGGGTGACTCGGGTGTGATTGACGCTCGTTACGATAAATATTTCCTTATTGTAACTTTAAATGTTTCAGTTCAAAATCAGCAATTTTAATGATTATTTTTAAAATTTTAAATCCTGTTCACCTTCAGGGTGACTTAGGCGCGATTGATGCTCGTTACGACGTCGCAATATCGTCATGCTGCCCCGCGCTTGAGAATGTCCTCGTCGATTCGATCGAAACCGCTCGTGCGTGCGTAGAACAACTGAAACGTAATGATGTCGGGCAAGCTACCTTTATTGCCCTTGACAAGGTGAACTATGACACAATAATAGAGACTGGTTATTCAATTGTAATGGCTTGTTACGCAATACTGGAGAATTGTTATGCAATAATAGTGATTTATTACCCAATACTTGTGAATTGTTGCACAACACTAGTGACTCATTGTGCAATAGTTACAACCTACACAACTGAATGTAAGTAACTCAATACAATCTCTTTGTCCAACCCAAACCTCAGATTGTTTTTAAATTGGAAACTACTTGGATGACCTTGCGCTGGTAGTAGATACAGCAACGCATGTATCTCAAACTCTCTTATAGGATAGGATAAGATATTCATGTTTATTTTGTGAATGGTGATTGGTGAAACCCAAGGGTGTTAACACACGGGCATTCATCAGATTACCTCGCGCCCACCGTCGGGTTACCGGAGCTGTTTCAGTGTTTTATGTATGATTTACACGTTCCTTCAATTTAGTAGAACTCCTCAATCTGCTGGGTCCAGGCAATATCCGTAAAGTGCCTTGCCCAAGGATACAACTGACTAGCTAGCGACCAGTTTCGCACAAGCTAATCCAAAATCAGCAATTTAGCAATACATTAAGTGTTATGGCAAACATGAATTCATTCCCCATCCCCCATCAGATGCAGAAACACGATCGATCGCTCCGTGAGGTCCCTGACACCTCCCTTCCTCGTCTAGTGGACCTCATCCAAGCGAAGGAGCCACGCTTCCACGTGGCGTTCTACCACGCCCTGCGCGACACTCTGGTCGCCGATGACTTGGCAATCGCCACCAAAGTCGCCTACGATAGAAAGCGGCGATGGAGGGTCGTCACTTTGCAGGTTAGAACCTCATTCTGCAGTGGGCATAAGGGCCATATTCTATGCGTTATAAGACGTGCTGTCAATATATGGCTTTGGCTGTATGTTTGTTTCAAATAAAAGGCACTGTAGTAAATATAAAAGTTTTATTGTATGTTTTTTTTCAAATAAAAGGCACTGTAGTAAATATAAAAGGTTTATTTTAAGTTTTTTTTCATATAAAAGGCACTGTAGTAAATATAAAAGGTTTATTTTAAGTTTTTTTTTTCAAATAAAAGGCACTGTAGTAAACATAAAAGTTTTATTTTAAGTTTTTTTTCAAATAAAAGGCACTGTAGTAAATATAAAAGGTTTATTTTAAGTTTTTTTTTCAAATAAAAGGCACTGTAGTAAATATAAAAGTTTTATTTTAAGTTTTTTTTTCAAATAAAAGGCACTGTAGTAAATATAAAAGTTTTATTTTAAGTTTTTTTCAAATAAAAGGCACTTTAGTAAATATAAAAGTTTTATTTTAAGTTTTTTTTCAAATAAAAGGCACTGTAGTAAATATAAAAGGTTTATTTTAAGTTTTTTTTCAAATAAAAGGCACTGTAGTAAATATAAAAGTTTTATTTTAAGTTTTTTTTTCAAATAAAAGGCACTGTAGTAAATATAAAAGTTTTATTTTAAGTTTTTTTCAAATAAAAGGCACTTTAGTAAATATAAAAGTTTTATTTTAAGTTTTTTTTCAAATAAAAGGCACTGTAGTAAATATAAAAGTTTTTTTTTTCAAATAAAAGGCACTGTAATAAATATAAAAGTTTTTTTTTCAAATAAAAGGCACTGTAGTAACTATAAAAGTTTTTTTAGGTCTGTTTCAAATAAAAGGCACTGTAGTAAAAATTTACTCAAAGCTGGATAATTTCACCTTCATATCTTCCCACAGGGTGAACTGATAGACACAGCTGGGACGATGTCTGGGGGCGGGAACCGGGTAAGCAAGGGTCGGATGGGGTCGAATATATCCACCGAGACCACTCCAGCTGAACTCAACGCCATGGAGGAAAAGAAAAATAATTTTGAGGAGAAACACCAACAGGTTTGGTTGTGTGAGGTCTTAAAGTGGACCAGTGTTATGATAGGAACCAGTGATGGGAAACGTGGAATTTTAAGACATTCAACGTTGGGTGGTTACTGTCTCGTTAGTTAATTATTAAAAAAAGCAACCATAAGTAATATTCTATTTTAAAAGGCAGAATATGGTTAGGGATCTGCATCAGTTTATATTTTATATTTTTTTAGCTTTCTAATGTAAAATTTTTAACCAATCGAAATATTCCTGAGTAAAATTGTTTCCCCCAAAACAGTGTCTTGAACAAAATTCCTCTGTAGCAGTGTTTCACCCATAAAAACAGTGTTTCCTCAAACAAAACTCCTCTGTAACAGTGTTTCCTCTGTCAAAATTCCTCTACAGAAGTGTTTCCTAAAAAAAAACAGTGTTTCTTTAAACAAAATTCCTCTATAGCAGTGTTTCACCCCAGGTACGAGAGCGACGTGCACAGTGCGAGCAGGAGCTCGGTGAGAAACGTGAAGAATTGCGCAACACTGCCTCGCAAACCAAACTCCTAGAGCACGACGCGCGAGCCCAACAAGCGCTGGTGGCTGAATTGAAGCAACGGATGCCGCAACTCGAACGTGAGCTACACGAGGCACAACCCGATCCTGTGCAGCACAAAGCACTGCAGGATAAAGTAAAGAAGCTTACCAAAGGTATTGATTGCATCTGCATGCTCTGTTGTATTAACTTATGTATGGGGCAGTTGCAGACTACTTTTATTTGAAAAGAGATCAGCCTATGCAAGAGATATATTTCATCATTACAATATCGTCATTTTTTCTCACCATTATATTTTAACACTTGTTCTTTCCACTTTTCTCTCTCTCTTGTTTCTCTTTTATCCATTTTTTTTACCTCTTACCTCTTTTGGCCCTTTTCCCACATTTCTCTCTCTTGTCTTTTTTTCCCACCCCATCTCTCATCTTCTCTCTTTTGTATTTTTTTCTCATCACTTCTCTTCCACAGCTTACGAAGCTGCATCAAGAAAGACGGATGAGATCGAAAAAAAGAAGAGCGAATTGAACTCGGAGATCTCTCGGATCCAGGATGCCAAGTTGAAACCGCTCCGAGATAAACTGGAAGATGCCAAAACAAGAATCGATGAAATGTCAAAGAAGATCACTAAACTAAAAGTGGCTGTCACTACAGCCAAAAGGTGAAAAGATTAAAATTTACTAAGAAAAGGATTACATACGCCTATGATCCGTTGAATATGATTATCTGTGTAAACACATTAGCTTGATATTTTGTTTCAATTTTCGTGTTCACCCGTTTTCGAATTTTCCTGGGTTTTCGAATTTCACAAAAAATGCATTTTATCATTTTAGTTGGTCTTTTACACTGTTTAACCCTTTTCCCGACTGTGGGCATAAGGTAATCTGATAATTGCCCGTGTTATATCACAATTTTTTTCTCACACTCACTGAAAAGAGTTTTCCACCCTTTATCCTATCCTATGCATCCATATGTCCTACCCTACCACAAGCCTTCCTATACTTAACCTATTATTCAATCCTACACATACCATAGATTGCATAGATTTCTGCACTACTGGCAAAACACAAGTCTTTGGCCCAATACTGGACATTATACATCTACATGTCTTGTTACCCATTTGTTGTAGCACTCACTGAAAAGAGTTTTCCACCCTTTATCCTATCCTATGCATACATATTTCCTACCCTACCATAAGCCTACCTATACCCACTTATAATCAATCCTACACATACCATAGATCGATAGACTACTTTCGTTGGCCCAATACTGGACATTATACATCTACATGCCATGTTAACCCTGTTATCCCACAGAAACCACTCGAAATGTGAGAAAAGTATTGAAAGCACAGATGCTGAGCTCAATGAGAATGTGGGAGCTGTGGAACGGCTGGAGGAAGAATGGAAGAAGTTGGAAGTGGATGGTGCAGCTGTGTTGGAGGTTGGTAGGATGGTGCAGCTGTGTTGGAGGTTGGTAGGATGGGTTGATCCCCGTGAATGGGATAAAAAAGGGTTTATCACGCATATAATTATCAAAATGCCTTATGCTTGAATTGTGTTTATATTTACTAAACATACAAACCATAGAAATTCTGAGATTAAATTTTTATCTAATAGGGACACATTTTGATTTCAATTTGTATTTTTCATTTTTTATTTATTTTTGTCGAAATTTTCACTTTTCAATCTGACATCACAATGAGGCTTGTGCTCCAGGCACTCGGGGAGGCGGAGGAAGAGTCGGGGAGATTGGGGGATGCTCTTCAGGAGCAGCAGGAGGAGCTGAAGAAGCTGGAGAAGTCCGAGATGGCGTTGGCGGAGGCGCACAAGAGGATGAAGCAGAACCAGGAGGTTCTTTGCGCCGATTCCAACTCGCGGGGAGAGAAGATCGAACATTTGAGGGAGAAAGTAAGTTGGGGGTGAAGTGGGTTGGGTTGGTTGGAGGTGAAAACCTGAGGGTGAACTTAATGGGGCTAGTGGGTAAAAGCCTGTGGGTAAAGTCCAAGCGTGTGAATATTGGTGGTGAATATTGGGAATGAATACAGGTGGTGGGGAAAATGTGTCTCACAAAGCATCCCATGACAATAATCGAGGAAGATGGTACAGATTTCATATTTGAAAAATCCCCATTACCTCATAAAAACATTAGTTTATGTGGGATGTTTTTGTGTTTTTAATTTTATTAACGCTATTTTATTTTTTTATGGCAACAATATAGTATAACGAAGAAGCAAAAATCAACTAAACCTTCTATAACCCATTGATCGTAGTTGGGCAAGTTAAAGATGCACGAAATCGATGGTGAAGTGACTCCTGGCTTGACCACGTATCCACCGGAGGAGCTAGAGGGAGTGGTAATTGACGAGTTGGTGAACCAGATCCATCAACTCGATATCGAGACCGAACAGATGCAGCCCAACATGAGCGCAATTGATGAGTATAAAGCAAAGCAGCAGGTTGGTAGGCGGGGATCACTGGGTGTGGGGGGAGCTCACTTTTCCCCAACTGGACTTGTATATCTTCATGCTAAAAAGATGGGGAAGGGAAAATGCTTGTGTTATATGGGCGGTCTTTATTAGTTGGTTTATCGGGGTTTATTGTCGGACTTGGTGCTGGGGCTGGTTAGAGTTAGTCCTGGAGTTAAGATTAGCCACTGTCTATCCCAGTGGTTCTCAATCTTTTTGACCTGGTGGCGCACCCAAGACCAATTACGAATGCGAACAGACGCACCTTGCATGGGAAGTCTAAACAATATGCTAAATACTCAAAACGTTACAATGAAAAAGAACGAACTAGACATTAACCATTTAGTAGTTTATGATCTATGCACCTTCTGTCGTAGATTTACAAAATGCAAGTGTGGCGCACCTAGCTAACCCTTGCGGCGCACTATTTGAAAAACACTGGTCTAACCCTTGCCCTCATTACTAATATCAGGATTAAATCTAACCAACCCAGCCACCAACGCCGATGATACCCATTGATAAACCCACTAATAAGTATTTCCTTACCCACTAGGATATAAATGACCAAACCAACCAACTCGACTGTGGGCACGAGTTATCCAACCATACTCATCAATAAATCCTTCAATATACTAGCTAGTATAACAGGTTTTAATCCTACAACTTTTCAGCTGAAAGGCACCGCAGTAACCCGCCAAGCTATTAGCAAGACTTAAGTATTGACCAGAGTAACATTGCATCCCCAGGTTTACCTGCATAGAGTGGGAGAACTAGACGAAGTGACAACGAAACGGGACAAATACAGGGGGTTGTATGATCGGCTCAGGAAACGGAGACTGAACGAGTTTTGTGAAGGATTCGTGTAAGTTAGACGGTCTGATGATTGGTACTGTTTTTTTTTGGAGGGGGGGGGGTATTTGGAGCCTTTAGACGATTGGTATTATGGATGGGTGGGCTATACATTGATTTAAAAGTGTACTCGAGTTATTCCTGAAAATGTCAATACAAAAATCGCTTTTTTCCTTTTATAACTGCTTGTTCTTTTTATTTAGTTCTTACAAAAAAAAATTTGGTCAAAAAGTACCGGAAAAATCAAACCAACCTTCCCCCAGGGTTATCACCAACAAGCTAAAAGAAATCTACCAGATGATAACCCTAGGTGGCGACGCAGAGCTGGAATTCGTCGATTCCCTTGACCCGTTCTCGGAAGGCATCAATTTTAGGTTGGTTGTTAAATCGGATGATATCTTTTCTACTTGCCTTTGATGCCTGTGGCTGTCTGTTACGATTGAGCGTTTTATAGTATTCACCTGAAATCTTTTTGGTGGGTTAGTGCGTGGCATTACATGTTGAAGGTTGCAGGTTCGAAACTAGTTGTTAGTTGCTCGATTGTATCCTTGGGCAAGACTGTTATCGGACAATGCCTGAACGCGGTGGATGGGATGGATTCTTACAACAATTGAAGAAACGTCTCAATCATACACAATACGCCGCAAAATCTCCGGTAACCCGATTGTGGGCGCGGAGTAATCTGACGATTGTCCGTGTAGGTTGGGGAGTAATTTGACGATGGTCCGTGCGTAACGCCACCTGCGTTTTCTATTCCAGGGATAACATGAATACCGATTCATCCTATATTCTTCATGTCACATATAAATTTACTATTATGAA
>CH002344.1:1934389-1967392 GCA_000149265.1 Ciona savignyi
AATCATCATTATAAGTTAAACACCAAGGGGTGTTAACCATCTTCTTTTGGGAGCAATAAATACTTTTTAATTTAATTATTTTTTGGCCCCATTTTACGGAGTTCTGTGACATAAAATTTCCCCTTTTCACCATTTTGACAGTTTTTTGCATCTCCGTTTTTTTGTGTGTAATTTTTACTACGTTTTGCTTTAATTATATTAATTTTTCGCTCGCTTTTACGAAGTTTTGTGTATATGAAATTTGTTTTTACCACCTTCCTTATAAATAGCCACCACTACCTGTAATATTTAGATTGTAGTTGGCGGTTTTTAAGAACTTCCTTTTAGATTGATTTTTAGTACGTTCTGCTTTTTATTCCATTTTTTTCTTCCGTTTTTTGGAGTTCGGAATGCAGAATTTTTTTAACCGTTTTCTTTAGTATATTTCCGTTTTATTTTGATTGAACTTTTACATTCTCACAAAACGGCCAAATTTGACGTTACTATCACTTTTGCTTAAGCTAATTGTTAATCAAAATCGCTTAATTTCCACCACTGCCTGAGAAATAAATAGTCCGCCAAAAAGATAAATTATAATGTTCTTTGCATTTTCCCATTCACGGAGATAAAGCATCGAATATCCGACTGCCTTTAATTAGACAGGATCGCTTAGAGCGCTTGGAACCCTAAACCTAACTCTCCAATTAATTCAACTGATCCAAGCGAACTTGTAGTAATTAGAGGTACCATGAATATCTTATCTCATATCTGTTTTAACCCCATCTATAGAAATATAAGAAATATCCCATATAACTTATTCTATCCCGCATCAACAGAAACGCACCCGAAACGCGCAGTTCATCATCATCAGCTTGCGGAACAACATGTTCGAGATAGCCGACCGCTTGGTGGGGATATACAAGACCGACAACTGCACGAAGAGCGCCACCATCGAGCCAAGTCTCGTCCAACCGACCGCATCGCCGGCTTGAAATGCGGGATGGGGATCTCCCCAAAGAGATATTATTTTTCTCTAAAACAACATTTAGTAATTGCTGAAATGCGTGCTCCAGTCTTTGGCATAGGAAATGGGTTTATTTAAATGAACTTAATTTTTGGTAAATAATACCGAATTTTTCATTACCCTCTTTTTTTAGACCCGTTTTGTGTCAAAATGGTCGCTTTTTTCAGGATTACTTAAAATGTTAGAAAAATCAATCCTAGAACTGCTAGTGTATCTAATAGGACCTGTACTTATTGCTAGAAAGAACCTGGGTACCTCGAATGTAGGATACATTAGGAGCAGTTTTAAATGCATCACGTGGTAAATGTGTCACTTTATTTCCCGACCTACGCGAAACACTGCCCAACGCTATCGCACTGCCCACACACGGAAGTAGGGAAAGTATATCCGTTCCAAATCTGGTCCAACTCTGTGAATACTACGCCCCTAAATTAAGCTGCTGCCCGTTGGAAAACAGTTTTACTGCCAGTTTTCAAATACATTTCAAATGTTTGTACTTTTTCGAATACACTTGAATTTTTGTTTTTGACCTTGCCACAGTTGCACAAAGTTGATTGCTTGTAGGATAGGATTTTTATGTTTATCCCCGTGAATGGAAAAACCAAGGGGGTTAACACACGGGCAATCGTCAGATCAACTCGCACCGACCGTCGGGTTACCGGAGCTACTGCAGTGTGTTGTATATATATGATAGAAACGTTCCTTCAATTTGGTAGAACCCATTATTACACTGGGCTTTACAGTATTAAGTCCACGAACAACACCGATAGAGTAAGAACAATACATAAGCATAATCTAATATTGCCGTGTGTTGTGTATAGTAGTAACGTTGTTTAATCAACTGGTTTCAACCGTTGGGGAACACGGGTAAGAGTGGTTTTAATCCAATTTCCTTTAGCATATAGGTTGGGATATTCATGTTAATTTTGTGAATATTTAAACGCAAGGAGGTTAACACACGGGTAATCTCCAGATCACCTCGCGCTCACCGTAGGGTTACTGGAGCTATTGCAGCGTGTTTTGTATGATTAAAATGTTCCTTTAATTTCCACCAGAGCTCACAAAAGCCTTCCCTAAACACACCCAGCGACCAGTTTTAAACCTGTAACCCTTTGACTGAAAGACGACATACCAACCCACCAAGATATAAGGCCCATGCCAGCTAAAGAAAAGCTTATTATTCAGCCAGGCTGATATTGTGCTAGTCAAGCTTCGGCCATAGAAACCACGCATTAGATCGTTTCCGTGGGGTAGACACCAAACTGTAAACTACTTTTGATATTTAAAGCAAATTGGGTCACTCGAGTCGAAAAAAACATTCCTAATTTGGCCAATTCAAGTAAGGCTTTAAATGGTCCGTTTAAAGAAAATCAGTTGAAATAACTGATGTGAAATTGTTGTGAAGGTATACTGGACATGCGCCTTAGGAAGAAATGATGTATTTCCTTTCAGAACATTCCAAATCTGCTGTGTTGTGGTAAAATAATGTGGTTTCATGCTAGCACCATTCTACCACAGTTATACCTCGATACAGAATGGGATATTCATGTTTGTCCCTCTAAATGGGAAAACGCAAGGGGCGTTTTCACAGGGTTAATAGTCAGATTGGCTCGGTTACAGGAGCTATTGAGGTGTGTTGTGTATAATTCACATGTTCCTTCAATTTAGTAGATCCCACCCATCCACTGGGTCCAGACTGTGTCCGCAAAGTACCTTGCCAGTGACAACACAGACGAGCTCGCGACTGGTTTTAAATTAGCAACCCTTAGGCTGAAAAGCGACGCAATTACCCACCAAGCTAATCTGTCGGACAATATACTGCGCTGAAGAAAATTAAAGCATTTTTTCTCTACCTAATTGTATATAAAAACGAACTTAGTAACGAACCTATCATGGGTTCGTTACTAAGCTTTCTAAAAAAATGTGCCTGAAAACAAGAGTTAATACATTAAACAAATGAGCAGTTGATTGCTAACATATTTAACACTATCCCTGATATTTCCTGCCGTAACACAAGCTAGTTGGTCTCGTAAAACAAGAAGGAAATCACAAAATGTTCAGTTTAATAGTTCACTCGACAAAGAGGAATAAAGAGCTGTGCAAAAAGGTAAAAACAAAAATACTTGCAACAGTAAACGTAAAAATGGGCATTGTCACTTAACATTGAAACAGAACTTAATAGGAAAACTTTTTTTACTTTTTTTAGACCAGTTATGGTTGAAGGCTTTGATTATTAAACGATATTGATTCTTTAATTGGGAAGTTAGTTATGATAGTTTACATTATCAATCAGGTAACGATGCTGAAATGTAGTTTAGTAAACGTCTTAAACACAAGATCCGACTTGTTTTAGCTTTAAAACCAACAGATTTGGCTTTATCTTGACTGCCTTTTAGCAGTGTACGAAAAATACAGTTTTTGCGATATCGAATATTTATCAGAAGTCGCGTAATAAATATACATAGAAACATTAAGGAAGAATTGCACTCTTTAGTTTTCGACCGTCTTTTTTTCAAGGAAGGGTACGGTAAAACGGTAAAAATATATTTTTGCTATAGATACCGCCTGCGTGTTTTAAAGTAGACATCATGATATTCTGGAAGTATGACACAGCATATTTTACTGTGTTTTTGCCAAATCACAGTAAAAGCGGCATAACGGTAAGTTTAATAATAGCTGTGTTTAGGAAAATTTAAATTTATCGGAAAATTGAGTTTAAATAAATAAATTAAATAAAAAATATGCATATTTAACTAGCTAGCTGTTTTGGTCCGTAAAAGTTTCCAAGTTAACACTTTTCCCATATAAGTATAGACTGTGTCAATCGACCTTAATACTAAACCATCTATTGTTAAACAATTCACTTTACGTATGGATTCAAAAATATGCCAGTTTCGGTAAGGTCACTTGAAACCTAGAATTTGGTGATAATCACACAGACGGTACCCAGCAGATTTGACAAATTATAAAACGGTGATTCTATAGGAACGTTTTTATATAAGTTTGGTCAATTTATAGATAATTTATACACGTTATTTGGAACGGTTTAGTTCGTGCAGTCTGTATAGTTTGCATAATAAGACCCGTCAGTTATAGCGGTCTAACATTAAAACAGTGGAACAAACGCGGAAACAAAAAAAACTTATCAAGAATCCGTATCCTCGACTGTATCTTCCGTAGGTTCCGTCTTATTTTCCGTCGGGCTTTTCCGTTTTTCGTCGTCGTGTTTACTGGTGCAGGCTGTCTCGTGTTCGTCCAGCATAACTCCGAGTTTACGTTTCTGAGACTGCAGCCTCTTTACGCTTTCTCTGAGAACTTCTTGTTCCCTTTCCAGCTGTTCAGCTTCCTAATAGGGGGTGATATGCAAATTAATTCAGTGAAGTTATTTGCAATAACGTACTGATCGTTCGCAGTAATTTACTGATAACAGAGCTTAGAAAATTATATGATAAAGTCGTTCCTTTTGAGTACAATCCAATAATCCAGTAGTTCCAGGCGATGTCTGATAATTCCAAGGAAATAACCGGCTTGCCAGTGGCCAGTTTCGAACGTAAAAATTTCGGTTTAAAGGATCCATATTAGTTTATTGCCACCTCTTCGGTCCGGTATTAAAAAACGAATTTATTGTTAGCCAGCAGAAAAACTGAGAAAAATAACACAATGCTGCAGTACTTTGTTTCCGGTATAATTAATGAACCCACAATGGACTCGTCACTGGGACATTTTTTTAATGTTCAGTACTAAATTCAATTTATTTTTATTTTCAGTTTCTTTTACATTAGTTTCAGTAATGTAAATGTAAATGTGAGCGACTATGAGTGATTATTTCGAAAACTAGGGCCAGTAGACAGGAGTTATCGGGTATCAGTGATAAATTCCATAACACGCGGATTTCCCACCGATAATCGTGTATATTTCTTTAAAGTGGTTTTCCCCACCCGCTATGAGACAAATTACCTATATCCATGTCCTCCCATTGTAATCTACCACTGGTGCACATTAGCAGAGTACCGGTCATCCAACACTTAATCATCCATAGGAAAATGATTGAATACGTTATTAGTATACTGACGTGGGGTTTTGCGAAAGCGTTTAATATGTTGTCAATAGACAAAGAACGCTTTTTCATAAGTTTTTTTCACGGGGTAAGTTTTCATCCTATACTAGCTCATTCCTAAGACTTTTTTGTATAGAATTGTTATGTTTTATGGTCTCGTTAACCATTTGGCCACACGACCGTACATGCACGTAACTTTTGACCCTTGTGTTTACTCATGTCCGCACTGGTGACGCTTCACGCTTGATTGAATTACCAAGGTGAACTCGTGGATAGTGTATTGTTACCGGTAGTTTTGTATTTAGTAAACTTGTATGTATAGTTCTGTATTTAGTAAACTTGCGTGTTTAGTACTGTATTAAGTAAACTCGTCTGTTTAGTTTTGTATTTAGTAAACTTTTTTGAATGGAAAAGAATACTGGAAATTATTTGACATCATCCTTATCCGCTAAGTACTCTGTCCACCGACATTCTACCTGATGTCATTTATCTAAAACATGACATACCTTATAGGCAGTGACATGAGGTGTTGAAATAACGGCCGATAATTGGTGGTGGGATTACCCTATGTTGTATTATATTACCTATACAAATAGATACGGATTCGCTTGTATCAGTTTAACCACGCCACCTTGCAAGTAACCTCATACGCTATTGAATGGACAGTTATCTTAATTTTTTTCGCGAAAGAGATAAAATTAAAAATGAGTGGCTTTTATTGGGCAATCCATCGCCTAACACCATTAATACCACCAGTTCTTTTCGACTGTAGAGCGTTTAACACACCGATTCGTTGTTTTATCTAAAACATACCTGTAAGCAACAACAATTATATCCTTTTCGACTTTATAGGGTAAGTTAGCCTTTTGCGGTAGACCATACTACCTTGTTTATAATAGAACCTTATAATTTAGCGTTGTAGACAAAACAAAGAATAAACGTTCGATTGTTCGGAAAAGTTCAAGGCACCGTTTAGTCTCACGTGTATTACGTAGGAAGCCGCGAATTGTAGCCGGGTGTGGGTACACGGAATAATACCTTGTTTCATCTACCGAAACGCGAAAGCGATAAGCTAGTAAGTAGTAACCAACCAGTGTGTAGATGTCGACGCAATGTATGTACTTAATAGGAAACGAGGTCCTTAAGTAAAAAAAACGCAAGGAGGGGTCGTTATAACACGGGCAAATGCCGGATTACCTCAACATCATGTACACACGTGGTACATTCAATGAAAACAATGTTAGTTTTTTTTAACTTGTGAAACCAGGGGGTTAAGATTAAAGGGGATTTTCAGCGGTAACCAACAACTGCTATTTTCGTATTCAGAAGTAAAAACTTGATATGTTAAGAAGAAGAGAAAAACGAATCCATAATCGACTAACAACTAGGTTTTAGTGAATGGATCGAATTTAAGTTAGACAGGATTTGTCCTTTTGGATATTCTATTCTTGTCCCGCGGTTTTCCTCGCACGAGTTGCGTATCATTTCTCCTTTATAATCTCGCAAACAGTGTTTGATCGAATAAGGAAGTTATTGCGCCGCATAATACACAATCCGGACCTACTGCTCGGTTTTACGCCGGCTTCCAACCGCAAAACGCGCTTGGAATGCGAGGTTTTCAAACAATGATTTTTCGTGAAGGGAAGGGTTCGGGCGCGTGAGCTTAGAACGGATGCGAGGAGAGAAACAATGCACTTTAAAAAATGAGGGGTCTATTGTGGGTCAGGCGAAAGGTTTCCTTTTCACGTTTGCACAATGTGGCTAAGCTTCTATACCGGAAAGTTTAACGAGATAAAAGGAAATTCCTTATTTCAACTTTCTGGGGTGTCGTGTTACTTAATTCGCTCTTAGAATAATCAGTAAACAACGGGGCAAAGCACGCTTAAAGCCAACAAAACACTGTACACCATAATACTGACACGTTGTAAAAAAATAAGACTGTTTGCTTCCGTTAATAAGAACACTAATATTAATCAAATTATTTTCTTATAATAAAAATAAATTTTTTAATCAAATTATTTTCATTATATTTTTAATTTTTTTAAATATTTTTATACTTTAGTTCTTAATGTTTGGCTACAGTAAACAACAAAAAAGGACCGACGCTCCCATAACATTTGTCTTCTTTCGACATGGTGTCAGCATCAAGTCACTTGATACCGCAAAAAAGATAAACAAAGGTGAACAAACTATTCGGGTTTCGGTAATCACGCTTCGGTAGGGAATGCGGTCGTCCCGCCCGGGTTTCGCAATACTTCGCAACGGGCCGGTTTGTTTTATGCGTTTCTCCTAACTCAAAACAACGCACCTAAGAAGGGGCGAACTAAAAGGAGGGAAGGAGGGAAACTGCACACTAAAATAAAGATTAGGGTATTAGTTAGTTTTAAATTATGGTTGGAGTTAGTTCTGCGGTAAAAATTAGTGTTTAGAGCGATGTTAAAATTAGTTTTCAATAATTTTAGTGAGTAGTTTTCCTCCTTCTATATTTCCCCCCTTTTAGTATTGCCCATTTAAGGCCGATGACCGTCTGGGCCACCGGTGTTGCAATTTCTATAGTGAAAGGTGAAACAGTTTACCACGGTAACATCGCCACCGCAACGATGTCAAATAAAGGTGTATTTCATTTTGATAGTAAACCAAAACTCAAACGGGGGCTTATTACACTACTAAACAGTTATGTTATGTACGGTAATGTGGCCAAATGGTTAACGCGACCGATACACATACGATTTCCATACTAAAATAACTTGGTGATGAGTCCATCATGGTTTAAAACCTACCCCAGTTAAAAATTCACAAAACAATTTTCGTGTGCTTATTCAAGTATTAGAGTTCTAATGTACTTTGTGTAAATACTTTTTTCCGTTATATCCTATTCAACACCATTTAACATTCCTTAGTAATGAATGGATTTCGCTTGTGTATAGACTGACGCACATTATAAACTAGTTCGATGGAAAAGTATCTCGCTGTGTCGTTGGAATGCTTGACTGTGTCAATATCGTTTCAAGAGTTTTGTTGTGATCTGTTCTAAATGATCAAGGGCGGGGAATTCCGCTTCGGCGAGAAATGGCGCTTACCGCGGGCACTTCATGACGTCACAATCGCGTTGATTCAAACAAAAACAAACGCGTCGAGCACTGGAAGTGCACAAACCATGGTTTCCTAGTCTGGCTCCGAGCGACACCATAACTCCAGTTGCTCGAACGAGGGATCAATCGTGCTAAGCTCGTATCGGTTAATGAAGTGCCAAGTTCGTACTTGATGTAGCCGATCTCCGTATCGACTTACAATAAACCGTTGGCAAGTAGCGAGATTTTTAACGACAGATTTACCCACCGGCTTCGGTAGAACCGTAAATCGGGCGCCATTAACTTCTGAACTCCCGATAATTTGAAACAAACCGTGCGAGTTAAAAATACACTTTAGATTGCGGAAGATAGGAGTATAAACATTCTTATCGAAGTTGTTTGATGTTCCGATTAATTTCAAAAGTTATGACGTAGTTTGAATGGTGTGTCTATGGGTCTTTATCGTTTTCTTGTTTCTGGTACCTCGTATCTTTCAACGTGGACTATTTATGGACACTATGTGTTTACCCATATGCTCGCCGCCGTTTGAATCTATCGCCAGTCGTTATTCGGTGTTGTGAGTAGCGGCTGCGCGGTGGTTTTGAAATTAGTTTGAAGGAGGGGTACGGTCGTGTGGCCGAATGGTTGACGCGACCGATACATATACCGACTCTTATACTAAAAAAAGGTCATGTTGACGAGCCCATCATGGGTTCGAAACTTGGCTCGCTAAAAAAATAGTTTGAAGGGAACGCCGCGAACACCAGATAAAGTAGGATCTTGTGGCCGAATGGTTAATGTGACCGATACATATACCGACTGTTGTACAAAAAAAACGGTCCTGGTGACGAGACCTTCATGGGTTCGGAACTTAGCTCGGTAAAAAAACAAAAAAAACAATAGTAATGAAGCAAAGCGGGTGACGGTCGGTCAACTAAAAATTGCCCAATCCAACCGTCAAAAGGGATGATTCCTACCCTGTTACCCTCTATGTTATTTGTGGAAGAGTGCAACATACGCGAATACAACTTTCTTTCTAAAGAACCCGACAAATTGCAAATGCAACATATAAGTTCTAAATGGCAAAGAAATACCTTAATACCACGGCGTTACTCCATATTTCGTTTTCATTAAAAATATATTTTTAATCCTACATTTTACTTATATAATCACACCACCCCATTATACAACCATATATGTACAAGCCCATTCTCCTTTATTTCCAATATGCTAATCTTCCCCGAACCTACTGATTACGACTTGAGAACTGATAGTTAGTTCGCCAATTAACCTACTTTCTCCAGTCGTTCAAGCAGCTCTCGACGTCGATTTCGACATTTTGCGGCAGCGACTCTGTTCCTCTCCCTCTTGACCCTCATCCGTTCTCTCTCGTCGTCTGATAACTACAAATATGGTGGATGAATATCCCATTTCATACTTAGTAGGTGCTTGGCCAGATCGAAAGGTTCTAGGATCAAAACCAGCCGGTTGCTAGACAATTGTTTGGGCGAGGTACTTAGCGAATATCGCTTGGCCCAGTAAATTAATCGCATAACTACTAATGTGGTTAATATTATCCCATTTGATACTGGGGGTGCCTTGCCTTCAAATCAAAGGGCTTAAAGATGCCATGGGCAGGGACCCAATGGTTCTATTGAAACTAAAGGAACGTATAAAGCATATACAACACACTGTAATAACTTCGCTAACCCGATGGTGGGCGCTGGGTAATATGACGATTACCCGTGTGATAACGCAATCTGACGATGACTGTCAATTCCCCCGTTTTTTCATTTATACGAAACTTATTTCCTACAAGTACTTAAGTACAGATTGGTCCGAGTATATTGCGACTTGTCTCTGCGACCATGCTGAGGTATTGCCAATCCTAATATGCAAAGATATCGTTGAAACAAAATTACCACAAATACACGAAAATCCGGTAAGATGTATTGAAAGGAATAATCAAATTTATATTTATCGGATGTCGGACTATATAAGTATACGGATTACGGTAAAAACTCCAATAATGTCAAATTCTGTGACAGAATAATAAAGGGAACTTTATGAACATGGCAAATGATAAAAGAGAAATTAAATGTACAAAAATCTAGATCAATTACCTTCGCAATAAATATGAAGAAATATCCCTAAAATTCCGTAAGTTGTTAAAGTTATTGCGGAAGCGATAACGATCTGGTAAGCCCGTTGATGCGGTGAAAAGACGAGGATTAAATCTAACAACCCATCATCATTCGAATCCCAGTCTGATGGCGTAATTTTTCGTGACGTAAGCTCAACCATAAAAAACGAGTCGAAATTTGAAACCGGCTATGAAATACCCGCCGTAACCCGAAATAGCCGCGACATGGGTTATTACTTCGAAACAAGAAGCGATGACGTCATCGCTCGGATTATAATGATGACGTCAGCAGAATGATGACGCCATATCGACGCAACCGCTATGTGAGGCCCATCCTAGTTTACCAAGTACTAGAGGTGTTTTCTGGGTAGTGAATGAATTTGTCTGCCTGTCGGTAGGCCGTTTATGAGCACGGTTATGTTAAAAAAAGATTTGATGACGTTTTAAGCTTCAGGGTATTGGTTGAACAAGGACAAATCAGTTCGTATAATTTCGAATCGAATTTCGACCCGCTCTGAATATAACCGGAGAGAACTAAACGTATTTGTTCCACCAAATCGAGATTATAAGTTGCATTTGTTTGTGAGAGTAAAGTTTCATTTGTTTGTTTAAAAATCTGATTTTTTTTCATAATCATTAGTATTACCAGTAACAACCACAATCACTTTAAAACTTAACATGTTAACTACTTTTGTATTGAATTAAGAAAGTAAAATTTAATTTTTACAAAAACGAGAATTTTATTTCGAAGGATGTGACATCAAAAAATCTTTCCAAATTATTTTAACCCGAATTTAACCCGAATATGAATTATAAAATAACCAGAAACTTAACCAAATTTTCGCGTTTTCACAAAGTTAGTTATAGCGTTGTGTTCCACACACCACAAACAAGTCGGAAAGACGTTTCATTTTTGGTTCAAAACCACTTTGAGTCATTTCAGGCATTTACTGCACGACTTATAACTAGGAACAAACAATAACAGTACGAAATTCTAGCCGGTCTGGATTATTAGACGCAATTTTGTAGGGTCGGGTTACCAAATCTTACAATTTTAATAAAACTGGGTCCTTTACTTCCTTGTTTGAAAAATAGGGCTTCGGTATACCATATGTGACTTCGTCTAAGTATATTCACTTGAGGTGTAATTGTCACTATTGATGTATATGTCTATATGCGTGTTGTGTTTTAAGAAACACGCCCAGTGTTTCCCGTGCATTTTTGTCCAGTGTTTCCACGCTTATGTTTTAAATATTCTAAATATTTTATAAACATTTTAATATCTTATTTTAAATGGCTTGTCTGTATTAACTGTTTTGCCGTTTATAAATGTTAAAAGTTTCAGCAATATATTTGTTGTGATGTGTCGTCTATTTGTGATGTGGTGGGCTGATGGCTATATTAAGCCATAACCAACTTGTTTCATATAGGGTTGTATGTAAACATAAAACTTCTTAGAAACAAAAAAACATTACCCTCTTTAAAGTTCAGGCGTCCGTATTGGGCTTATATTTAAATAGGGAACCAAGAATACCTCGTTGGCGCAGTCGTTAATACAGGATTGCTACATTGGATGAATTATGATAGCTGCTCTTTGAGCAGTATTCAATTTATTGTGCTACTAATTAACACGGACTGTCTTCTTTCATTTGTGCCACATTGAAGTCATCCCAGTGGGCTATATACCCGTATTAACAAACCGAATCTGACACCATTTCACAGCTTTCCTAGTTGCAGATTTAATCAGCACGCAATAGATTACTATTTGGCGAGATACGAATTACCGTTGGCTACGGTAGTTGGCGCCTGAGTACGGGTAATAGTTAATTTGATTGAAATGTCAGTTGACAAATCCTCGCTGTGTCGCGTGGCGGTTAAGCCGCACGGAATTGAACGTGCTTGAGCGTTGTATTGCGTCAGCAGCGATCAAATTAACATCTCCCGCTTTCGCGAAGCATTCAATATGGGGATCGTAGTGGCGTAATTGTCACTCTAGAGAATGCTATGAGCGGTAGGCAGGAAGCAGTCCAGCCGGCTGCGATGCAAATTAACGTAGGCGCGCATTCTTATGGAAAACTAGAACTTTATAAGGGGTTTAGCTTTCTAGGAATATCCTTAGGCGATACGTACTTCTAAATAGATGCGAACGGCGGTAAAATCGCTGGTTTTGAATATTTGTAACAGATTTCACATCAAATTTTAAATACAGTATGGAATTATCTGTGATCCGAATCAAGATTATGAGTCACAGTAATCTAACGCCTCGTAAACATTGATCAGTTTATGACGTCAAAATAATGATAGGCGCTAAAATAGACAATTCAGCAAATTTTACAGCCAAACTTGTCAAATCAGCGCGTTCCTTTGACTTGTTTACTAGCCTGGACAGGCAATTGTTACATGAAACGGCCACAGAAAAACACTTACAAGAATGGCGTTTAAAATAACTACAACTTACGTCATCTAAATCGACGGGGGGTGGTTTCAGGTAAAACTGATCTCTCAGCTGGTTCGATTTGAAGCTTGTGCTCGAAGAAGATGGGCGTTTGTGTGTCGAAGTTGAGGCTGCTATCTGGTTCTCTCCTTCGTGCTTTACCACAAAATGATGCTGCGGTGGTAGTAATGGGTAAACACCGTATGTTGATACTGGGGCGATCGCTGCGGCTCTGTAGTGCTGGGGGAAGTACTGGCTTTCGTGGGGTTGCTGTTGCGGGGTTTGGGACTGGGAGGCCATTTCCTGGTGCCGACGATGCTCTAACATAGCCGCTGATTCAAAACCTTGGATATCATGGCCGTAAACTTCGTTTTTCGGGCTCTCCCGTTGGTAGGTTGACGTTGACTGTAGGATCCTTTGATGCTGGTCTAACTGGCTATGCACATGCGGCGATAACATTATATGGGGGAAGGGTTTAAAATGTCCGGAGCCTTCCAGCATCTTGTGGTGCTGGGAGAGGTCCCCTACTGACATTGACGCGGCCACAGAATGCGGCTCCATCGACTGTTCGTTCGTTGAACTTGCGTGATGGGCTTGGCTACTCATACACTGACTATTTCTGCTCGAAACGTTACTTTCGATGCTCTGTTGTGGGCTCTGCTGACGTACATCCCTTCTGATCATCGGCAGCGACTGACTCATGGCAGTCATCAGCAATCTGTCACCTCCGCTCACGTTTTTGCCAGAATAACCCGTATCCGATGGGCAGCGGCCGGGCGTTAAAACGGTATACGTTTTCGCACTGTGTACCGTCATACGATCCTCGGCTGCTGTTAAGTCTTGGGGAAGGCAGGGCTCTTCTGACGCTCTAAACTCGCTTAACACACCCATATCATTGTTTTTGTGCGACTCGAACGATTTAGCGTACTCAAACTCGTTCTGTTGTAAGCGGCCCTGCTGCTGTATATCCGCACTTCTATTTCGAAAATCGTATTCTGCGTTGCTGTTCTCGGCGTAGTTCGGTTCGTAATAACCACGTGGAGTTGCGAGCTGGTAGGGATTTTGGCCTCTGTGTACAGAACTCGTTTGCTCCGCTCGAAAGTTCTTTCTTCCGCGCGAGAGAGAGTCGACCGCGTGACGTTTTTCTTGAACGCCCAGAGGCGAAGGTAATTTGCTACCGAAGCCTTTTCTCCCCACTCGCGGAGTGGCTTGCGTACACGGCCCAGCGGCACTTTCAAATCGCCACGACTCGGCTACGGGTAGCTGCGCCGCCGCGTTTTCTTGTGGAAAGTCGATCGATTCGCTCGTAATAATAGAATACGAAGCGCCAAAGTCGGTCGGCGCTTCCTTCAATTCAACGTCGACCGCTGAACCGAAAAAACTATCCAGACTTGTGTCGAAGGTCCCGGTTTCGAAACCCGGTTCGGTCAACACGCAGTCATGGGACGTTTTGCGACGCATCGCGCTGGACGTCGCGTACTGGCACTGGGAAGGAAATCCAGTATTTTTGTCCCATTCGTTTCTATTTGTGGTAACTTCACCAAGCGAGTTTGCCTTTCGTAGTAGCCCAGGGTTCTTGGGTTTCTGCGGTGAAGAGAAGCGAGAGTCGTTAAACGTATTACTTCCCTGTTTGTCAAAGAACTGCGCGTCCGCGGTGCCGTTGTACAGGCAGAGATTTAAAACTTCGCTCTCTTCGCAGTCGATCGCGCACCCGTCCGATGCCTCGCAAGTCTGGAGCGAAGCCCGGGTGGGAAAACTACTAGACGTTTGTGACGTCATATACAGTTCGTTTGGGAGAAAATCTCCAGAACAGCTTCCTCCAAAACTCGCTTTATCCTTGCTCTCCGGGGTGGGCTGTCGACTGTACTCTTGGCTAGCTATTCTGTGCGGCCACTTGGAAGAGCGTCTATTAACAGATCGGGCCATCGATGCGTTCATAACACTAGCAGGGACGCCTACACCTGTTGTCGTAGTATGGAGCGCGTCAATACCACAGTTCGAATGTTTCCTGTTGTCGTGGGCAGACGATGGACGCGACGAGTTGCTGCTGTACTGCGGCTGATGGTTGTATGTATTGGCAGCGCTTGATAATCCTTTAATCCTTTCACTGCTTTGCCTTGCATGGGTCCCTTCTACTGTACAGTGGGCGCGAATGTTTCTCTTGTTCAGTGTTGTCTGGGTGTTCAGTTGCGAAACGCGAGCGCCGCAAAATTCATTAGCGTAATTGCTTTCACTTAACCCTTGTCCATACTTAGATTGGAGACCGCTGGATTGGCGTGCGTAGTTTAAATGCTTGCACTGGGGTAGAACACGTATGCCTTCGGTTTGGACGCCCATTGCTGATCGGTTTCCTCTAAGTTTAAGTTCAGCATTGCATTCTAAGACTCGGAGTTCATGGTCTGAAAAAAACAACAAACAGCGGTCAAGACTAATATAGATAATTTAAGTCAATTTTCGCACGAAATATCGCAAAGATAAACAACACTATAAGGGCCTGAGTTTTTACAGTGTTCTTCTGTCCTTATGCATTTAGATTTAACTATTCTACGAATACATGCACGAGAAATACAAAGTTAAAAAGTGGTAGAAGCTTAGCAAAACCGATTAAAAAGTGGTATCTCCTTAGCAAAACCGATTTGCAGGGTCGGCCTGCCTCGGCGACGCTGAGCACACAAATGGCCTGATATCATTTGGTGGTCGGGTACGGGAGGGGGTCGAATTTATTTGATCGGTCTTTTGTTGTGGAATCACTCGATGGCCTATAGCGCACGGCAGCGTGACTGATGACTCATTTGTTTTTTACAAATCGAAAGCTGCTCTGAATCGGACTCTCATTGCGACAGGTAGCGCGGGGGGGGAGAGAAGCCTGCGACAGGTACCACGTCTACTTCTGCCCGATACCGGAAGCATTTTGCCGTTTTCCAAGCAACTTGCCAGACATTACGCGGACATGAAATATTGAGACTAAACCTGACAGTTTGGTTGGTTAGTTGTAAGTGGAGAGCTACCGCCGAGATATAGGGGAGTTTCCTATCCCTTTTTCGCGCGCCAAAGTGCGAATAAGTGGCCTCTGTTTTCTTGAACAGCACTCACAGCGAAAAGGATAATGTCGAAACATAAGAACACCGTTTATAAACACAAAGAGTATATCTGTACTGCGTGTACACATGATACCGCTCCCACATATGACGGCATACCTATAAATATACCGCGAGATAATATATAAACATGTGACGATATAAATCTACAAGACCGGAAGCCGGGCGGTCCAATCGGACATCAGCGGACAGTTATAACGTATCATGTTTATTTATACAGAAGGAAATTGTCCAGGCATAAATCTGGTGCACACATTTGATTAGACATAGATTAGCATGCACTTATACCATAATGATTATTTATATAGTCTAATTTTAACTTTCCATTTCAAAATGTAACGTAGTCCCAGTTTTAATCCTGGTTCACACTTCAAATAGTTAAATGAAACACTTGACATATACATACTTAAGCAAATATGCTGACAGGAATTGGATTAAAGCACCTACCGGTAGCAATTACCGCCCAGGTTAAATGATCGATTACCTGCTTTGTTTTCACTCAAAACATCCTTTTAAGGATCACGAAATGGTCAGTACATATTAGGAATGACTCAAAACGCGCCGCTAACTGCCCAGGTATGTGGCTAACCCGGCAGCCATTTTGTTTTCTTGTCCCCGGAACGTAAACTATGCGATAGAAACGATTCTCCATTTTAAACGCTCGCTTAATGGGTTTCCTAAATCGTCTATGGTGCTTATATGTTTGGCCATAAAGAAAACCAACCAAAACGATTTCAAAACATTTTGTGATATATATACATAAGTCGAAACCATAAATATCAACATAGTTGAAATTTCTACAATAGTATAACATATTATTTTTGGAAATTAGGACCTTGCAATATAATAAAAGTTAATAATGTTATTTATGTGGTCAAGATAGGCACATGTTTATATATAGAATTCAATTTTACCTGCATATATAATAGCTTTATTGTTATACATAACCTATTTGTATGTAAGAAAAGGCTTTGTTATATAACTTTATAAAGTACCATAGAGTTTGTAACACAGCACAATAAAGAGCATTGTTGCATAACTTCAGCTTATTTCTATAACTACCAATCAAAGTGTAATGTGTATTTGATGGCTTTTTACGAATACAGGTATAACTTTATCTTATATTTATAGTGTATGTACTTATCGTAGATGTTTTATCATTATTGTAAGCGCGGGAAAGTTATCATAAGGGCAATAGTCAAATTACTTCGCGAATACTTTATATGTTTAGCTATAGCTTATATGTATTTGCTGGTTTGATGTATTGCATCAGTCATCGCTTTATAAACCGAATATATGGTTTAGTTTTATTTCTGGTTACACTGGACGTTGGGCTACTTTTGAACTGGAACTAAAAAGGAAAAACAGGTAACAAATTATTTGTTTTACGAGGCAAATAAGACAGAAAATCGAAATAAAGATGTTTCTTAGATATCAGAACAAAAATATTTTTAAAGTCTTAGCCCTTGGACAAAAATATACCACACAATAAACGTAAGGATATCTTTGGGTAGGTTTTAAAGCTCTATTTTTTCTATAATTATTAAATTCTTTTTAATTTTTTTATTTTATTATATTGATTCAAGGCGAGGTACTAAGTACATATTTTTCTGTTTTTGGGTAAACAAAACATAGATTTGTTTTTAAATCACATTCAGCCATATTTATATTCAGTAGAAATTGGTACAATATTTGATGTGTTAATGCCTCCTTTCTGAAAATAATTGTAAATTCAAAAAAAATGGCTATAATACCTGCCTTGTAGCAATTCATTTAATAAATCAAGTGACTTATTTAATAAATAAAGTTTCTAGAATATTTGATGTGTTATTGATCGCGTTCTAGAAATGTAAATTGTACATTCACAGAATGTGTTTTGTTATCTTTCAAAACTTACTGCAAAAATGGCGATTCGCATAATAACTGCCTTGTGGCAATTAACTAATTTAATAAATCAAGTATAAAATCTGTTTTTTATTGCCATTATATATCTATAGTTTAATTATCTTTTTATTTGGAATTAATCATTTCTAAACCTAAGTGTATTATTTTCGACTACGATGCTGCAAAATGAATCAATGATAAAAATTGTTTTTTTTTGGAGAAACCCTAAATGCGATTTCAAGAACTGGCAGATGTTTTGGGAGACATAATCCTATTTTAAACGATTGATTGTCTTCTATCAATGCTGACTTTTGATCACAATTCTAAATAACATTGTCACCTACAAATCTAAATACTTTGACCAATACCGATTACCAAAAATAACCACCCCATCAAATCTCACTTATAACTGCGTTTATATTTCATATCCACCCACCGCGCCCTATTTTTTAAATGTATCAAACATTATGTTTTTAAAGTATTAAAAAAATTACCTGATCAGTAAAATTATCCAAGCAAATGCGCAAAATCAGGGCGATAGCCGGTAATAATACCTTTGGGACATTTCTGCAACTTTCCCCACATTCGATTACCAACTCCATAAAAAGGGAAGAGGAATAGGCAGTAAAAACTGGTCTGTGTAAAAATGTGAAAATTACTATAGGAACCCTGACCACAACCCTAATCTCGACCCTAGATCTAACCCCAACCTTTTCCCAAGTCTAACATCTTCCCTAAACACCAGAGCCGGAATCTTAGTTTTAGTGTGCAGTTTTCCTCTTTCTCTCTTTCCCCTTCCCCAAGTTTTTCCTATTTTTGATCAATAATTATGTGACACATGGTTTAACAAGGGTCCCATTTTTACAGTTTTGTTTAAAAACTTCTCTTTTTATATTTTGTTTCCCGGTTGTTCGTTTTTGGGGTCCAATCAATGTGTGTGTATCTCTCTGTTTCCAAATTAAAATACGACATGATGTCCTTAAACTGTGTTGTACTGTTTCTATGTTTTTACCTGCCCCACTGTCAGCTAACTTTCCCTCTACATGTGTAGTATACGGTTGATGACAACCATTTCCTACAAGTCTGTACTCTTTGGATGGAATAAACTTATAGAGGATACTCGATTTTATCCCTGGTACTGGGAAAAACAAGATACGTTATAAAACGAATATTTGTCAGTTTACGTAAAGCCGCATTCGAGCTACTGGAGCTATTGCAGTGGGTTGTGCATTTAAATCATCCTCGTATTCGTATAATTACCGTTAACGAATCAAAATTGATCATACGCAACTATTTTTCATTGTAAATACGCAATTATTGACAGGTTTTTAGCTGAAACGATTTGTTGGATATTGTCTTAAGCGAAAATAATAAGTAATTAGCTAATTCTTTTTATTCCGGGGTATAATTATAGGGTTAACAAAGTTTAAAGTATTATTGCGCTTAATCGTAAAAGTAATTATTAAAAATATTTAGCTAATTATCGATACTCTTTATTTTCGTTCAAGACAATATTAATCAAATCGTTTAAGCTAAAAAGCTGCCAATAATTGCGTATTAACATCGACTTTTCAACACTAATTGTAAAAACATCGTCAGGCGCTTTCTGCGATTGCCTTCAATACACGGAACGATTGAACTATTAATGTGACAGGTATTACTATATGATAGGCAATCGAGGCAAAAAGAAATCAATTAAAAAATGAATCATCCAAAACATGCACGCGGTAAATATGCGTCAGCGAAAACAAACCGATTCGAGGCGAAAAGTAGATACAGAGAATAACTGTGAACTTGCATTTTAACTCAACTATTCTGGAACCTCATTATCGAATATAATGGATGGTTTAGTATTTAATTTTTGGGGTTCTATAAACATTGTATCGCCAAGGTGGCTTATATGGACAAAATCGAAGCGTGATTTTGTATATCAGTAGTAGGTATATAATGATCAATGATACTATAATTATGACCGTGTTGGTCGTGTGGGCGAAGAGTTGACGCAACCGTTTTCAGTAAAATAAACGGTCTTAGTGCACGGGTTCGAATCCTAGGCTGGTAAAAAATAATTATCGCCGCATTTATAAACTACTATATATCCACGGTTAAATTGGCTACACTGTTTTAGGAATAGACTCCTTTGACACTCCGTAGTTTTTTAAGTATATTGTATTAATGTACAATATAAATAGGTTTTGAATAAATATATATTACCTTTTCGACTTCGATATTTATCGTCGCTTTTCCGGTATCTTATCCCTAATGTGTTTTGGCTGCGCTTTTATAACATTTATAACGCGTTGGACTATTGAGAGCGGCATATACATGCACGGTTGTTCTGGAAAATTCGATTATGTACATTCGTACATGATTTCGGAATAATAATTAATCTACAATTCGCACCATTTTTCAGTCTTTCGTTTTAAACCTGCCGTCGGTGGCGGGGGCGTCGTATCTTTCTGATTCTTCCACACATACAGTGCGATCATCTTCTTTGATAATCGCATTCTTTGTTATTTGTCAAAAGCCAGTACTATCGCATATGTGATATACCCAAATAATCGCTGGACAGGACCACCACCCCTTACGAGAAGAACGTGAATTTTTATCGAACTAAATAAAATACGAAAATGTGCTAATATTATCAAGATGCTACTTTTGGAGGCATCACAAAAATGTTAAAAAATCAATATAACATCATGCAGTATACACCAAAAATTTATACTTTGTAATTTTAAATGTTATTCTTTACAAAACCACTACATGTTCCCTAAGGGAGTGCAAATCATATAAATCTTCGTGTATTATGTAATCCTAACATAGATTTGCGACGATTTTCCATTCGATTCGTTACGATGATTCAATCCGTGTCCGATTGGTTTGTCTGTGTGGAGGATTCGAAGGCACGAAAGCTTAAAGGATAAAAGGGTGGGGGGGGAAACTACTCACTAAATGAAGATAGGAACTTTAGGTTCAGTATTAGAGCTGGGGCTAGATCTCTGGTTAGTTTTAGGCTTAAGATTTATGTTTTGGTTAATGTCAGTTTTCATAGTTTATAAGCAAGCAATTTCCCTCTTTTTCTCTTTCCCTCCTTCCCTCTTCCCTCCTTTTTAGTGTTGTCCACCTAATGAACTGCAGAAATCAATTCGTCACTGATGTTTCCCAACTAATATTTCAGTTTGAAGATTAATAATGGAACACGTATACTCGCCGAATACGTACTACAACTGAGACTGTAGTGATTATACATATTAAAACAAATTACTAAACAAAAAAACGGCAAAGAAAACAAACCTGTTTTTTGTATATCTTTAAAATAACTAGACGTACATTCAAAAGTTTGCTTAAGCGCCTTTTAGCAACATTGCCACATAAAACGTCATATCCCGATCTATAGGCTAACGAACTGTCGATACTCTGGTCGGGAAGGTTGCTTTCAAACTTTAAATACGGACTAAATTTGCAACCAAAAAAATACGAGCTATGATGTTACGTAACTTTGGTTCGAAGTATATTGCAATAATCCGATCGGACATGTCGACGATATCGGGTGTGGTTAATGCAAGTTAATCATAGATATCCCCGGGGTAAAAAACAACTGGTGTTTGTGCACTGCATGCTTATAGTTGGGCTACTGAAGATATTACAGCCTGGTTGCATACGATCGCCACGTCATTATCGGGTTTTGGGTAGATTTAGAAGCATTCCGGGTTATCTTGGAATATCTCGACCACGGATGCATCATCGACCACCACAAAGCGGATATTATTCATCAACGCGGCGAGGCTTAATCACGCTTATTTATGAGCCACTGTTCGCATTCAAGGTCGCCCGGCGAACGGTGTTTAGATTGCGAAGCAAACTTCCAGTGACCTTGACGACACAAAATAAGAGATTTTGGAATTAAAAGACCCGAAACGTCAATTTCCTCGTCACAACAAACATTTGGGGTAATAGTGGCAATGAAACAGGAAATAAGACCGAAAGTATGCTCTCTGTTTGCACACAGAGTTCTACTGATCTCACTAATCGCGTGTTTTGACTAATAGTAAACGAGGTATATAGCAACTTTAAAATACCTTAGTTAGCCCATATAGTCATATTTACCAGTCTTGAGAAGGCTTTGCTCACATATTGACTGCGAATCAAATTAGAGTTAGTTGTTCTGTGCCCATGAAATTTGTACTAAAACAAAATGGCACCCTTGTTATAGGTTAAATTGTCGTTTATGAATATAATTTTACTTTCATATCGCAAAGGTATAGATTCATATTTTGATGTAATTTCTCAAATAATGCAAAACATCTTTTGTAAAAACAACTCCATGACATGTTCATGTTTACAAAATAGAACGAACAACAAAAAGGGAAACATATTTGAATCGTCTGCAAAGCGAAATTTTTCTGGTTTAAATATCCCGCGTGGAAACGCACATTCTATCCCCTGCTGGCTTAATTTTGCTTCTAAATTATAGAAAAATACTAGTTTTTCGGGAATTTCCTACATTCCGAGGTTGACATATTCTATAAGATCCAAAGCAGTACATAATTTCGTCTAAATCGGAGCATATGGAAGCGCTGCGTTACCTGCTGGTTGCTGCTCTGCTTGAATCGTCGGTTTCTTCTGATTATCGGCGATTTTCTCAGCTCTTGACGTCATTCCATGGGTGAATCATCAGAGCTCCACTTGGCGTCAACAGGCTGAGGAAATCCTAGTGAGCTGACACTGTGTGGAGAGGAAAACGAGACATAAGACGGAAGTAGGCATTAATTTACTGGATATTCGGCGAAACTAAGCGCATTTAAGGCTGAGGTTACGAGATCTAACTTTAAACCAGTCCGTCTATGAGAAAGATCGACGCGCTATGATTATAATAATGGCTGCTTGTGGAAATTTATAAAATCGATACACGTCTCCGTCTATACCTGCTATTCTTTACCTTTAATATTCTGCAATACTAAGCCATAAACTCAACCCTAACACTGTATCTACCAGTCCAGCGAGCAGTCTGGTCAACTAACAGGCGCACATGGCGCGCAGCAAACGGTGACGAAACAGGCGGCAGGTTTGAATAATCGTAGACTGACCGCGCCGCAACATGGAAACGATTGAGACGATGAAATCATCGGCCTCAAACAGCCGGTGATACTAATCGCCCTCATACCGACCCCTTATCCACAATATCGATGTTGTATCTCGAACTCGAGTTGGAATTCTTGTGAATACACAGGAAGTGGCGATCGTTCATGACCTCTCGCGAATCAAAGTAAAAAACGCCAAGTTTAGTGCGTCTGTGTAAATCTTTGATTGGATGTGACCACACAAGTCGCGAAGTTGACTTCGAGACTTCTCGAGTTACATTAATTTATCTATTTGCTTGACCAAACCCCCGATCCTGCAAATAAGCACCGGATCATCGGAGGTCCGATGAATCACTCGAGGAAACCGTCTGAAGAATTTTATTGTATTTCTATGCCAACAAGAAATAAACAATCTGGATTTTTATGGATTTGGAAATTTTGACTTCTCATAAATTTAACCGGAAACACGTGTGCGCGACCGTGACAGAAACGCCAAGGGCATTAACTAGTCACATTACTCGTATTTTATAATATAGAAAGTCGAATTAACATTTTAAACACCTACATGATCATTTCTTCTGCTTTGTAACATCCTATGCTATTGACACCGACCTGCCTTAACTAAATAAATACCTTACATTCCGATCCAAAATTATGAATCATCAAAATTTTCGCCTACGTATTATAAAATATTAAACAGTATTCACTTTTAAAACGCTGCCCACCCGTTTTGGGACTTGTGTACTGTAGTACAATAACAAGTGTAGGCTACTCTGGTGAAATGAACATTCATCTGTAGTCTACTGGTTTTCTGCTTATGTAAACTCGTTTCTATTCAACTAAGTGACTTTCTCATAACTCTATTAAATACGGACCACTGTACGTTTCTTTGGTAGTACATATGTTCACTTTCCATAAAAAAATATCTTTGACAAAAATACTTGCAATGCTTGAACCTCAGTTTAACTCTAAAAATAAAATGGCCAACCGGTTTAAAGCGTTTCCCGCCACTGGTTAGAGCGCCCACTAGCGACATTGACCCTGTTTGCTCTTGCGTTTAAGCACTAATAGATATAACTATATATTTAAACTTGCGTTGTGTTTTAGCCAAAGCCAGGCCCTAGTGTGTAAACCGATTAGGCGGTACTTTATTATCCGAAATAATGACAACATATAATTTGCTTAAAACGACCGCGCAGTCTAGTCTAGAGGATAAGAACGGGGGTCGTGAAGAAGAAGGTGTTTGGGTTTGATCTTTACCCTTACCACTTTTATCGCGGCTGTGTCATTAAACACGGTATTTAAGGAACATTATCTCGGGCCAGAGGGAACCATTGATACATTCAAAATGTAGTAACCTCAAATATACAAGCACAAAAACCCGACTCTGGTTAAAAGGAAATCTGCCGGTTTACCCATGATATATTACCAATGTCTTGTCACACACACATATACATAAACAGGAGCCGAATAACCCGAGGCACATATACATAAAATCCGCACCATTGACTTTATATTGATTTAATATTGGCAATTCGTAATAAACAGCGAAAATTAGGCGCGAGCAAGCGCGGGTTACTTCTTCTTTCCCTTCTTTCCCTTCTTGCCTTTCTTGCCTCCCTTTTTCTTCTTTTTGCTGAAGGGGCCGATTTGTTTAACGACCATCGTACCTCTCCACCAAGCTTGTAACTGAAAATATAATCAATTTCAATATAAGCGTATTATTGGCAGGATATATGGGGTAAATTGAAAACCAGTCCGGCCGTATAGTGTAGTGGACAAAATCGGCGGTCATGACTGGGTATGTTGCAGCTTTAAATTCCATCCTCACAACTATGCCTCGGAGGGTATTTGGTGGTCATTGGATTAAAATAAATCGTCTAAGTTAAATCTACTGTTCAACACACTACAGTCAGATTACGTTTTTTCTTACTGAGGTAAGTTAACTTTTGATGCAGAAGTGACAAGACGTTTTTATACAAAATTCAAGCTCACACAACCGCCCCCTCAAATTAGCGTTTTTTTTTGTGTTAGATTTCGAACCTATGATGACATCGTAAAGAACGTTTTTTATATTGAAATCGGTATATGTATCGGTCGCGTGAACCATTCGGCCACACGATCTCCCCATCAGATTACAGGATGGCTGCTGGAACATCACAGTTATTGAAGATTTCTATTTTAAAAGACCACGATTAAGGGGATTACCCTGACGGCGGACTTGAGTTCAATCTCCTCTTGCTCTCTCTTCCTCCGTTCCTTTTCCTTCTCAATTCGATCCTCCACAACGACCTTCTCGTACTCCGTGTATTTCCTCGTCAGTTCCTGCAACGTGTCCGGTCAGTCTGACGGTTAAGTGCGTCGCCTTTAAATCGAAAGGTTGCAGGTCCGAAATTGGTCGGTAGCTAGTCGGTTGTGTCCTTGAAAAGGCACTTTACGGACATTGCCTAAACCCAGCTGATTAATGGGTTCTACTAAATTGAAGGAATGAATGTTTCATATACAGCACACTGTAATAGGTCCAATAACCCGACCGTGGGCGAGAGGTGATCTGACGATTGCCCGTGTGTAAACCCCCTTGGTTTTCCCATTAACTGGGATAAACATGAATATCCTATCCTATCCCCTAACGGTATGTATGAGTGGTGCAAGAATACCCGACTGATTAGTCTGGTGGATTAGTACGTCGTATTTCAACCGAAGGGTTGCAGGTCCGAAACTGGTCACTAGTTAGTCAGTTGTGTCCTTGGACAAGGCCGTGTGTTAATTCTTTGGTTTTTCTATTCACGGGGGAAAAACATGAATACCCATATCCTACTATGGGCTACGGTCGATTACTTAACTGTGCGCACATAATCTATATTCTACAACATCTATGGGATTTGCCTTTTATTCGCAGCGTTGAAATTTAGGTTGTATATGTTACACTTTTATGCAGGGTTCTCGATAACCTGTAGTCAGCAGCTCTTCACGATATGTATAAAATGCTTTTATTAATGTAAGCAGCATAAAATCACAACCACACTCAAACATACTACAGCGGTCATATAAAATTCAAAGGGCGGCAAAGACTAACGGCTTTTATCGGAAAGATAAAGGCGACAGGTAATTAGCAATCAACGCACGCAACAAATCATGGACCAAGATAAAACATTGTAACGTATGCACGACACAAACCCCGCGAGTAGTGTAATACTAGTACGGTGGTGTCGCCAAATTTAATGTGCCCGGTATAAATATTGATTCTCTAAAAAACGATCGTGGCCATAAACATATGAACGACTGGAAATCTTGCCCGGTTAAAAAAAGTCCAGAAAAAATATGCGCGTGCACAGTCGGTTTTTTTAAAACAATCCCTATTTGGAAACATCCTTATGCGTATCTATCTCGATAATTTTCTATTGTTTGAATACCTCAGTTACCGCAAGTCATACCACGCCCGTGTATTAATAGCTGCATACCCCGAACTGTCGTCCCACACCCACTAACTGCTACCCTTCCTGTTACAAAAATAGCAGGTCTCGATATGCCACTAATGCCAGTAAACTTTACATTGCTAAACCAAGCGAAGAGGGTAGAGCGTTATATTACACGTTGTGTGGTTTACCACGCGTACCTACGTTTAGGTATGTTGGGTCGAGGTAAAAACGTTCACCAAAAGGGGAAAGAAACGTCAAACCAACGACATTTAAACAAAACATTATATGATCTACGTAGAAATGCGTGATTTCAGTTTGGTTCAGTTTATTAGGTTTTGTATACAATAACGAGGTATAGGATACTAATAGCAGCCAACCGTCCATGCATAAGCTACACACTGTCATAGCTCTGTAATATGCGGTGACGTAGACAAATATTACGTCAAAATTGCAGCTTAGTCTAGTGGATACGGATGCCGGTCATAGCCATACAGGTTCTGGTTCGATTTTCACCCTGGTCTATTTTCGTTTGGTTGTTTATCTGATCAAGTTACTTAATAAACAGCCATTTGATCCAGTAAATTTAAACAGATCGTGCAAAGATCGATATTATATCAGTTTGTTAGAAAATACTGCAATGTGACTTTGTGTAGGATATCGTATATTCATGTTTTGTTCACGTAAATAACAGAACGGAAGGAGCGCTACCATCGCCAGATTACTTCCTGCCCATCGTCGCGTTACCGAAGCTATTTCAGTGGGTTGTGTATTATTGAGTGATTCGTGCAGTTTTACTAAAACTTAATAATACATAAGGTACATGCGTTATCCGCTAAGTACTTTACTCTAGGACACAATCGACTAGTTAGTTTCGAATTCACGTCGTTCCGGCCAAAAAGCTACGTAGTAACCCACCAAGCTATTCTGCAGACGACGATCAATTTTTACATCATACTGCAATAGCAACTGGATAATCTTACTACTATGAGTTATAACAAATGTCACTTTAAAAAAAAAGAAACATCTTATCCTGCCCTAGTTCGTTAGAAACTCAGCCTGATATGCAAATAAGGTGAGACCTGTAGTCGTTCCAGGTCGTTGGCTTTTGACGACTTCAACGTGCTTAGTTCCTGCTGCTTAGCATCGACGTCTTTGTCGTACTTGTCCATCCAGTGTTCCACTTTTTCTTCCAGCATCTAAATTTAATAGGATATTTATGTTTATCTCTGTGAATGGGAAAACAAAGGGACGACGGGGCGTTAACACACGGTCAAACTTGCCCAAGGACTCAACCGGCTAACGACCAGATCAGAACCGGCAACTTTTGGATTGAAAGGCTTCGAACTATAAACCGCCAGACTAACCGGTCGGACGGCTTTGACGTTTACACGAGTTGTAATGATTGCCGTTGTTCATCTATATGATCAACCCAACCCGACACTCAGTATTTTATTTTTCGATGATTTGTTACAGAAAAAAATGAGCACAAATAGATCAAAAGGAAGGCAAAAAAACTAGTTCCGGCCAAATAGCTCGTACGGTGGAACGGGCACTTCTAGAATAAACCTTGTTGTATGGAATCTGTTTACCAGCTGGTCGGTTGTATCCTTGGACTAAGCACTTTGTGGACACTGCCTAGACCAGGGCTTCCCAAACTTTTTTACGAGCGACCCTTTTCTCATTATCAAAAAAATTTACGACCCCTTTTTGTCTTTTTAACTTATTTTAAGTTGTAAGAATGTAAGAGTACGGTAAAAAAGCAGACAAACAACAGTATTTACAAAGATCGAAAACTGAGTTTGTTATTTAATGAGCTGCATGGTTCTGCATGTTTTTGCACAGTAAGTCAAACCGTGGCTCAATGTTTGTTAGAGCAGGTCTCAGAGCAGTTTCAACGTCTTTAATACTTGCGCGATGCTTCGTTTTGATAGATGTCAAAGTTGAAAAAGCGGTCTCACACAAATATGTTGAAACAAATGGGAGAAGAACACGTATTGCTAAATCAGCCAATACTGGATATTCTACTTTGAGACCAAGCCAAAAAGTAGTAAGCTTTTGTACAGCAAAGTCAAGTTTCAACTTCGAATCAGAGGAAAGTTCGGCAAATTCTTCTTGAGCATTCAGAGAGAGATGCTCGATGCTTTGACTTTGAAAATTTTACTTTTACTACCAGAACATTACGACTAAAAACAATAGCAAAACGTTATTAAGGCACTTATACCGCTTGCGTTAATATATTACATTTTGTAGTCCAATTCTAAAAGCTGTCAGCTGATTGTCTACTACGGTAGTCACTAAACCAGGGCGTGCAACTGTTTTGCGCAACGGGCCACAACGTACAAGTATAGAGATACTGCGGGCCATACCATCGAACTACTTATATTTTTTTATGGCGGCTTTGCTTTTTCGGCAATTGCTTCAGTTATCTTAAAGTTTTGTAACTAACTCAGTGTCCTTTTTGTAACAATGAATAAAATACATCTTGCTGTTTTTGGCAAATCAGGCAAACTACAATTTGATTGTGTTACCCAATGAAGTATTTTACACATTAATATCACGTAGCCTAATACTGCCAGAAAATGGCAGTTTTCATACAATGTACATTATGCTGTAACAATGGTAGTTCGTCACAGTACTACAGACGAAATTTAACAGTGTAATGTATCTTTATACTGTAGTCAAAAACGCCAATAATGCCGTTTCAATTCAGAGAAAGTTTTTTAATAAATAGGCTACGAAGCATAACGTAGGGTATTATAAGCAATTTGTATGAAAAACAGAAAGCTTTTGCGACCCCAAATTTTTTTCTTGCGACCTCCGTCGGGGTCGCGACCCCTAGTTTGGGAAGCACTGGCCTAGACCCAGTAAATTAATGGATTGTACTACAAGTAAGAGAACGACTAAAAAAACAAAAAACACTGAGATAACTACAGTAACCCGACGGTGGCCGCGAGGTAATCTTACAACTACCGGTGCGTTTTCATTTCACAGGAATAAAACTTGAATATACTATCATAGTAATAATACGTCGGTAAATGCTGTTGGTGTAACGTACAGTTTGATGTTTCTTCAAATATTCCTCAATCCCAACGTGAGTTCGAACCTCCTCGTCGACTTTGCGTTTTAATTCCTGCGCAAAATGGTGATCAAACCGAGGCATTGGGAAAAGTTACTTACAGGATATTGCCCAAATCTAATGGATAAATAGGTTCTATCACGTTAACGAAACGTCTCAATCCTACATAAAGGCAAAAAATGTTCTATTCTTCTTTATTGTAACGAAGGAGCAAAAAAATAAACTAAACCAAACTACATAACACACTGCAATAGCTTCGGCACACAGACAGTACGTTCGAGGTAATCTGATGATTGCCCGTGTGATAACGCTCCCTCACGCATTCGCAATGTAAACTGACAATTGACTGTACGATGACGCTTCCGATAAAACATTTTACTATTTCACATATACGGAAAGTAAGTGTAAACTGCTTACCTCTAGTTCGTCTTTGTACGTTTGTTCCTGTATTTGGCAATGTTGCTGGTTTTGGTGGACCTGGTTCTCTGCGTTCTTTTTCACGTACTTTCCCTCCATATTACTCTTGGCTTTCATTTCCTGGTGGAAATGTGTGGATGAATGCATGGATTTGTCAGACTGATTAGCTTGATGGATTATCCACCTTTCAGCCAAAGGGTTGCAGGTTCGAAACTGGTCGTTAGCTAGTTGGTTGTGTCCTTGGGAATGGCACTTAATGGATATTGCCTGAACCTGTTAAAATGATGAGTTCTGCTAAATTACAGAATTGTATGATTCATACACAACACACTGCTGTATGTTAACGGCTCTTGCATTTTCCCATTCACGGAGATAAACATAAATATCCTATTCTATTCATATAAATTCCAGTCAGTCAGATGCCTTGCCAAAGGTTTAAATAGTATAAGGTACTCGTGATAATGTGCATATAGGGCTCTTGAAACACAAGCAATTGTAAGGATACTACATTCTCACAGGCAGGTTAATAAAGCTTATGCAGGGAATTGTGTTTGATAAAGACATTTCTATTTTTTTGTGTAACCCATTGGTGTAACCCATAAACATTTGTATGAAATAATAGAATATGTTATTTTATACCTGAAGCTGATCTTTTAGGTGAGCTATCATTTCATTGCGTTGCTGGATCTCAAGTTCTTTTTCTTTCTTAATATCCTGTAGTTGGCGCTGCAGCTGTTTGATCTTTCTTCTTCCCTGCTCTTCTCTGGATGGTATTATCGGATGGTTAGCTTTACCGTATTAGACCAGCTGATTAGCTTGGTGGGTTAGTGCCTCACCTTTCAGCCGAGGTTGCAGGTTCGATACTGGGAGCTAGGTAGTCGGTTGTGTCCTTGGCAAAGGTACTAATCAGCCTTAACCCAGTGGATTACGATGGCGTTTAGCAAATTAAAAAAAAAGTGTCTTAATCATATACAACACACTGCAATACCTTTGGTAATCCAAAAGTTAAAGCTCCTTGAGTTTTCCTTTTTACAGGTATAAACATGAATATCCTATCTTCCTATTCAGCAAAAGGGTGATATTTTGCAAACATATCAAAGAACAAATACTGACTTTATAATGGTTCGCTGAAGACCAAGTTTTCGGTCCTTTTCCATCTTCACAGCCTTGAGGAGGCTTTGAAAACTGTGTTTGGCTTGCATTTCCTTGTAGACTTCAGCCAATACGTCTTCACAAAATTGCCTGGATTTAAAAAAGGGAAAACTTTTAATTTATTTAGTTATTTACCCAGCTTTTATTTATAGGTTTAAGCATGGCGAATCTTTAAAACCCTATATTGTGTGATCCAATCGGTAGCTTATTAGTAGAAAGTAAACTGTAAGCCGTAAGGTGGCGGGATCAAATTAAGTTGTGAGCTTATCGGTTGTGTGGTTGGGCTTGCAACTTATCAGGTGTCACTTAACTTAGTGGTTAACCAAAACTGCAACACTGATGGGCGCGAGGTGATCTGACGATTGCCCGTGTGTTAAAACCGCCTTGGTTTTTCCATTCACGGGATAAACATGAATATCCTATCCTAATGTATCCATTGTAATTAACAGACTGCAAGAGTTTCAATAACCTGATTGTAGGTGTGAGGTAATCTGACTATTTTATGTGTTAAAATGCATGTGTCATTTTCACATTATGGGTGTCAGTGGTGCAATTTGAAATCCCATGGTGTAATACACATTGCCAATACCCCCCTTCTTCACGCTAAGTAGGGCAATTAAAATTATGGCAATTCACGCTAATTAATTATGGCAATTAAAATTATGGCAATTCACGCTATTTATAGCAATTAAGATTGTTCAAACTGTGGAGTGGCATGTTTACTACTTACATTTGTGTTAAATCAATATAATTTACCTGTCCTCTTGAATCTTCTGCAAGTTGTCTTTTGTTAGTGGATTCTGTCGCATTGATTGGTCTACCAACCTGTTGCTCGTTGTTAAATTTCCAATGAATTCTTGAATCTGAAGAAATTTTATAGTCATGTGATGTACTTACGGTATGATACATAATGAATTTATTTAATAAAAAATAGTTGGTCTAAGATTACTACAAACATATACAGTTATTGGAATTTAAAATTAAAATCAGGGAGCAAAAATAATCTAAACTTTATCGAGTAGTTTTCAGGGTTGTGGTTTATATTCACCAAACGAATTTGTTTGCCCACCTCTGAGCAATGTCACATTATACTTGAACTGTGTAATAGGAAGGATATTCATGTTTATTTCTATAAATGGGAAAACAGAATGGGCATTAACACACAGACATTTGTCAGATCACCTTGCACCCATAGTCGGGTTACGGAAGCTATTGCAGTGTGTTGTTCATGATTCATACGTTCCTTCAATTTGGTGGAAGCCATTATTCCACCAAGCTCAGGAAATGTCTGTTAAGTGCCTTGCCCAAGGGCACAACCGATTAGCTATCAACCAGTTTCAAACCTGCAACCCTTCGGTTGAAGGCAGCACACAGACCCATCAAGCTAATCTGTAGAACAAATCAAATACAGCATCGCTTACCAGCCCACTGTCCTTTCCCTCAGTTCTAGCTGAGAGTGCAGCTTCCATGGTTCGTTCTGCCTCAAGTTGACTGCTGATCATGCTTGTTATGTTCGTTTGCACAAACTGGAAAATGTTTACATAAATTTTAGATTAAAAATAGATACGATATGTAGATACGATCCTATGGACTAAACAATGATGGCGGTATAAAGTTGGAATTCATAACTCCCATATGTTTAGAGGATGAAAACTGGTCGCAAGCTAGTGGGTTGTATCCTTAAAAAAGGCCCTTAAAAGACATTGCATGGACCATATGGACTAGACTAAAACAGCAGCAACTTCTCAATCATAAACAACACACTGCAATCACAGTTTTCAGTAATAAATCCTTTAACTTCCCACATTTCAGTGCACAAATGACACACCCGTCCAGCCAACTGTACTTACTTTATTAGCTTCAGGGTGAGCTTGCAACGATACTGGCATAATCTTACCAAGTATCCCAAGCTGGTTAACTGTGTCTTCTAGCACAGCTGACAGACTGACAGCCATTGAATGACTAAACGCCATTTTTGTACAAAACTTCAGTATTAATCTATCCTAAACCTAAGCAATGTAAAAAGCACAGTAATTTAATTTGATTTATACAGACATGCATAAAAATTGGCACACTGAAACTCAGAAACAGGCCAGTGGAGTTCTACAGAAAAAACAAAATGCATTTTATAAACTGTACCGGTACCGTGAATATTTATAAACTGGAAT
>CH002344.1:2012266-2023561 GCA_000149265.1 Ciona savignyi
ATACATTTTAATTAGGCTAAGATTCAAAGTTTATTATACTACTTGGAGTGAAATAACTAGCGGGCCGCACAAAAATCTCAGGTAGGTCGCAGTGTGGCCCGAGGCCGCAGGTTGGACATCCCTGGATTAGGTGATCATAACCAGAGAGGTGATCAATTTGATCTCCAATCTTTCCACACGCGGAATATGAATGTTAATACTAATTAACGACTGTGAGCATGATTTATCGGATGATAATTCCCGGCTGGAGGTAAATCGGTAAAGCGGTAAAGTGTCGGACAAAAGGTTTTTGAATTGAAACCAGCTGGTTGGTCAAGCTAAGTCGGAATTGTTCTTGGACAAGAAATTTGTGGTACATTGCCTGAACTTAGTGGATTGATGTGTTGAACTTATACTTATTTCGATTATACACTGCAACAGCTCTAGTAACCCCATAGAGGGTGCAAGGTAACCTTTTAATTACCAGTGTGGCATAGTCCCTTACATTTTCTAATTGAAAAATATAGAAAACATTAATAATATGGGATAAATGCATTTTTCTCATAGAGTAACGAAACCAACATATTTGACTTACTATAACATCTTCATTTGTTTGGAAGCTTAACACAGCACGCGAGTAATAATGTTCCGAATAATCACGATTATTTAGCGAATAAAGAAACTGTTGGCCCTCTGCGCTTGATTCTGAATAACTCTGCAAGCATCCCTGTAATTTAAATTACATTTGGTGCCTTTGCATTGCTTTAACCCAGTGGTATCTAATGAGTCGACCAAGTTGTAAGTCATGTCCAATTATCCACACACTGCACTAGCTCCAGCAATTCGAATGTGAGCTTGAGGTGTATATTACTGTGACCGCTTGGCTTGGCGGTTAAGTGCATCAGCCAAAAGGTGACAGGTTCGAAACTGGTCGCTAGTGAGTTGGTATTGTCGGGCAAAAACTTTAACAGACATCGCCTGAATCCAGTTGAATGATAGGTTCTACCAATAGAAGGAACGTCTGAATAATACACAATACACTGCAATAGATATAGTAATCTGGCGGTAGACGCGAGGTAATCTGACGATTACCCGTATGTTAACACCCCTTAAGCTTTCTCATCCACGAGAATAAACATGAATATCCAATCCTACTCTGCACCTAAGTAAGCAATTTTATATTGCTTTAACCCAGTGGTTTCTTCCGAGTCCAAATTAAAAGTCAGGTCTAATCATTTACAATCTGTATAGCTCCAACAACTAGACAAGGGGCATGGGATGAGAGCTATGCACAAACACTAACAAACCTGGAAACTGTGGCAACATCTGATACGACGAACTCTATGTGTAATTTGCTCTTTCGTTAAGCTGATCTCTCGCACTGCTGATGCTGATTCTGAAGCCAGATCCAATACACCTGTGTGTGAAGGTTAATTCAAAACCGCATCTGTGTTACCCCATCTGGCTTTAACTGAGAAACTACTTAAATATGAACACCACTGTAAGACTGCACAAATATTCACCTGTAACTGGTTTTGTTACAGTTCCAACGACACCTTTAACAATGCCCTTCAACAAGCCTTTCGTGCCATCTTCCTGCGCACCTTTGACGGGTTGGGTGATCATGCCTGTTAACCCTCCAATCATTCCGGCCATTAGTCCCTGCCATTATATTACAGGTGTAAGATTTACACGGTCATAATCTATAAATAATTGGTATGCTAGCTTATGAACAAAGCCAACCAACTATCTATCTATCGAATGTTACATACAGACTCTCTTATTTACAATACACAGAGAAAGAGAGAAATATAGGCACCCTAGCCCACCATATGACCCACCTGCACCCCACCCACCATATGACCCACCTGCACCCCACCCACCATATGACCCACCTGCACCCCACCCACCATATGACCCACCTGCACCCCACCCACCATATGACCCACCTGCACCCCCGCCACCATATGACCCACCTGCACCCCACCCACCATATGACCCACCTGCACCCCACCCACCATATGACCCACCTGCACCCCACCCACCATATGACCCACCTGCACCCCACCCACCATATGACCCACCTGCACCCCACCCACCATATGACCCACCTGCACCCCACCCACCATATGACCCCACCTGCACCCCGGCCACCATATGACCCACCTTTTGGTGATGGTCTGACATGCTACAAATAAGCTAACAAACTAAATTAAACAATTTTGCACTAAACAAAAATATAATTTAACATTGAAATTAAATAGGAAATTGTAAAGTAAAAATGCCTACACGCTGGTAGTAGTTGATTGATCCGTTTCTATAGTGACTGTCCAACGCATTCGACAGCTCATCCATCGCTACTAACTCTGCATCGGTACTGAGGTTGAAGTAGCTGTGGAAATCGACTGTGGGCATGCGGTGTCTTATGATACACAAGCGGTGTTTTATGTCCTTTCCACCTACGATGATATAAATGAACCGACCGTCCACACACTGTAATAGCTCCAGCAACTCGACCGTGGGCATGGGTTGTCTTACGATACCCATGGATAAAGTCTGGCTTTCCAACCATGAGAATTGAAATGAACCAACTGTCCACAAACTGTAATAGCTCCTGCAACTCGACTGTGAGCATAAGGTGTCTTACGATACTCCTGGATAAAGCCTGCCTTCCCACCCATGAGGATATAAATGAACCGACCATCCACACACTGTAAAAGCTCCAGCAACTCGACTGTGAGCATAAGGTGTCTTACGATACCCGTAGATAAAGCCTGCCTTCCCACCCATGAGGATATAAATGAACCGACCATCCGCACACTGTAATAGCTCCAGCAACTCGACTGTGAGCATAAGGTGTCTTACAATTATTATGGATAAAGCCTTACCCTAACCATTCACACAGTGCAATACCAAATCGACAATGGCCATAAGTAATTTTTAGAACACCTTTACATAAACTTTGACTTTTTACCCACATGAATATAAATCAACCAACCACACACAGGTAAAGCTCTAAAAATTCGACTGTGTGCACAGGGTATAATATGTACCGGTTAAAATTACAAATGGTAATTGCAGGCATAGGTATTCCACCAACATAAACATCTTTGATTTGGACACTGGTCTTGTACGAGAAGTATGCACTGCATCGATCAGCTATCTGGGATAAGTTAACAAATGTTAAATAAATCAAAAATCCGAAATATACGTCACTAAACCTTAATATAACTCACTAAGCTTAAATGTAACTGACTAACATACATTAAAACCAAAACGCCCTGTCACATTCAAATAAAACTCCATATTACCCACAGACCCTCGTATTACCCCCACAACCCCTGGAACAATCCAAAACCCCCATATTACCCACACAACCCCCCTATTACCCACACAACCCCTGGATTACCTACACAACTCCGTATTACCCACATAAGTTCTATATTTCCCACACAACCATCCTATAACCCACACAGACCCAAATTACCCCCATAACCCCATATTAGCCACACAACCCTCGTCTTACCCCAACAACCCCTGGATTAAACCCGCAACACCCATAGTACCCTCACAACCCCTGAATTAAACACACAGCCCCCATATTACCCCCATAGCCCCCGTATTACCCCCACAACCACTGGATTATCCACACAACCCCCATGACCCCTGGATTACCCACACAAACCCAATATTACCCCACAACCCACATATTACCCACACAACCCCTTGATTACTCACACAACCCCAATATTACGCACCAAAACGTCTAATTAATACTTTTATAATTTTGCTCCCAAATCACTAACTGCCTAATCGCTAACACACCCTGAAAACAAACCTGCCATACTAGCATCGAAAACACAGTAACGACCACGATCACCCACATGGCTTTAACCCAGTTATTCTCCGCATTTTTAATCTGCACAATGCCGTGACAAGTGGTACTTTCAGAAAACTTTCTAAAAAGTGCTGACCTCGGCTTTTTGGAAACTCTCATTGCAAGTTATAAAACTCCTAAATCAACTTTTTTTTTTATAAAACACAATAATTTTGACCACTGCAAAACACACACTGGAAGTTAAGAAATCTGTACTTCTAGAAATTCATCGATATACACTAATAACATACTGTTGATATGCTGCTTGCTTTATATGTGGAAGCAATATATGTGAAAATCACGTGGTAATGCCTCATAGTTGGTAGACTAACCACAATCTATTGTTCACACACTTATTCAGTAGTAAATGCTTTCATCTATTATTTATTAGGTGAGTCATGTTTGCAAAGTAGTGTCCGTATAAATAAGATTTCAGTTTTATTTTTGAAAGTATCTTAGCTAAATGAATTATTGTATTTTTCAATTAAATTAGTGATTTGTTTAATAATGAACTAATTTCTACATCCCAAATTCACATTTTAATCTTTGAAAGTACATTCTTATCATCTGCAATAATAACCTCCTAAATGCATTATTCTGTAATAAGTTACCCCTTTAGCAGCAAAACTGTGGGAACTAAAATGTTTTTTTAATAAAATATTTATAACAGAATAAAGATCAAATCACAGTCATTATTACACCCTAGTAACTCAAGTATAAATATATCTTAAAGAATGTAATTTTCAATATTTAATTATTCAATTATCGATATATAATCTTTTATTCAATTTTTTCTCTAATCGAACAGAAGATATAGGTTAGTAGATTAACTTAAGTAAAGCCATCAAGCTGAACTAAACGTGTCCACTTAATATTTCGCTATTTATTCCATGTGTAAAGGTATTATGACATCATAATCCCAAAATTATTCTGCTATTGTAATACTATAATAGTTGAAATGTGTCACAAGGACATTCATCACCACCGTCCAGTTTTTGACAATTTAATTTCACCGTTTTGGTTAAAACTACAAAATAACATAAAAATGAAAAAAGAGAAAATAAAAATTGTAAAATTATGTTATTCTTTAAAATTAATTGACATAGAGTATAAAACTTAAACATGTTTTTTAAGAAATTTGAACCAATAGAACTTTTAGTTATATCTTTTACATAAAATATATTAAAATAACATTAAAAATGTTGGAATGAATATTACTTTTTCAAAATCTCACGGTTGTCATTATCATTGCGCTTATGTTAACATTTGTGGGGTTTGTCCCAACACAACTTGTAATCCAACTTTATCACGGAAGGTCCTTCTTGATTAGATGCGGATACAGTAAAACACACACAGTTTGACTCCTGGCGATCCTGTCAGGACAGCAGTGGTGGCTCCTGTGGAGGGAACTAGCTGCAAATCCTACATTGTATCTGTAACTGCGAAAATTTAATGTTTTCTCGATTTTTGTGTTTAAATGTGAAAATAAGCCAAAATGTTGGAATAGCCCAAACATGTTCGCAATATATTGTATTGCAGTAATCTGTTTTAGCTGTTAGTTAATCCTTTTGAATTGGTAATCTCAGTGTGAATTAATACCCTTTGATTTTCAGAATACTTGTTAATTAAACTTAAATTGAATCAACGGAAACTTATAAGAATTGCAACTTTAATAAGCCACAATAGTTAGTAAACGATTATGTTATATTTTTATTTGTAATACCATTTTATATATATATCTGTAATTGCTAATGCGTATATTTATTTAATCGCAGAAAACTCACTTCTATTCACTTTGAACAACGCAAATACAAATTCAATACCTAAAGATTCTTTTGATTGAAGTTGGAGTCTTTAAGTTCAACATTTCATACGGCCAAAAACCCCCCAAACAGATATACTGTAGCTGCTTTGCATTTCGGCAGTTATAGCCCTGCATGGTTTTAAAATCTGCATCTTGGACTGCTACACTATCCTTGTACTTTTCCTTCATCTAATATAATAAACCCATGGATTAAATCTATATTGCAAGCAAAATATACCAGTGCCTTCAAGCAATGTTCTTAAAGTGCACATGATTTTGTTCTAACAAAAGCTTGGAAAGCCAAGTTATACATAAGTTCTAAACATTACATCATCAATAACAATTAATAAAACAAACCTCGGTTGTAAACATGGTTTTAAAGAAATTGGAAAAACATGAGAAAACCATCTTATTTGCTTGAATGTTGTTCCCTTTCACACAAATTGTGATATCGTTACAAATCACCATCTATCCACGACTGGTTGGCAAATTGAAGTAGGACAGATCCATGGTCTATAAAGTGTAAAATGAATAAACAAAGCGAAGTTAAATATACATTTATATATACTAATATCGAAAAATTACCTTTAATAGCACATGTCACAATACCCGCGGGTCTTTATTCCAATAAAAAATATCCTAAAAACTTCAATGATATCATAATCAAATTCACACTACTGAAATAGTTCTTGTTATTCCGCTATGAAAAGGCTCCTGTTTACCGGTACCTCTAAATACTACAGGACCGCTTGGATCGCCTAATATACTTCGTAATTACAAAAGCCATGATAATAATGTTAGGGTTGGGGTTAAAGTTAGTTCTGGGGTTGAGATTAGTGTTTGGGACAGGGTTAGTTTTACTTTCCATAGCAATCTGAGTGATCCAAGCGATCCAAGCGATCCAAGCGCTCCAAGCGCTCCAAGCGGTCCTGTAGTATTTAGAGGCACACCTTTGTTTACAGCCAATTGACTTTGCTTAATTCCAATGTTATTATTGGAACTAAATCTCAAACAAAACTAATAAAATTTTAGAATGTTGATTTCTAAAAGGAAGCACGAGTGACAAAACAAGACACGGTTCTGTAAAGATTAGATATATGTGTTTAGGCTAGAAATAGATTTATACTTTAAATCCAGATATCAGAAATGCAGTAATTATTAAAAATATTTAATTTTATAGATACAAACTGTGCATCAACATTCTTAACCCACTCTTTCTTAAGTCACAATAATGTACTTCATAACAATCAATTTGGATTTAGGAAAGCTCATTCAACTAGCCATGCTAGCAATCTCCTGGTTAATATAATATCTGATCATTTGGAAAATAAGAAATCTGTTATTGGTGTTTTTTTAGACCTGTCAAAAGCATTCGACACCATTGATCATGACATTTTGCTGAACAAAATGTCTCATTATGGCATCCGGGGTGTACTGGATTGGTTCACCAGTTATTTATCAAACCGACAACAAATTGTTAATTTTAATGGAACTCTATCTTCCAACCTGAACCCAGTTAAATTAGGAGTTCCTCAGGGATCCATTCTAGGTTCTTTACTATTCCTTATATATATCAATGACCTACCAAATTGCCTAACCTATAGCAAAGCCATTATGTTTGCCGATGACACCACCATTTTTACCCCTGGCCGCAACCAATCCATTACCTGTGATAATGCCAATGCGGATCTAGACAGATTATACACATGGCTTTCCAGCAACAAACTGGTTCTTAACACTGATAAAACAAAATACATGTACTTTTCTAACTCCACTAAATTCGTTACCACCACCTCATTTCAATAAATAACTATAAAATTGGACAAGTCAACAGCTTTAAATTCCTTGGTCTAACTTTAAATGACAACCTTTCCTGGAAACAACACATGCAAATACTCCATAAGAAACTTAACACTAATTTACTCATGGTACAAAAAATAAAACCCCTTGTTGACCAACCCTCACTTCTTACATTATACCACTCACTAATACTAAGTCACATTCACTATTGCATATCCACCTGGTGTTATGATAATAATCAAATGCTAACCAAATTACAGCGAGTGTGCAATAAGTTCATTCGCCTAATATTTACCCTTGGTAAACAAGAAAATACAGTTTCTATAATGAGACAACATGGACTTTTAACAATTCATGACATGCACAAATTAGAAATATTATCCATAATGCACAAATGCCATAACAACACACTTCCACCTGCTCTCCACAATTGCATAGCGAACAAACCTAAACTACAATGAAAACAAACAAAACCAAACAAAACCAAAGCGAACAAACCTAACTACAATGAAAACAAGAAGCAATTCCCAATTTTTAATTCCTTTTTGTAACAAATCCCTATCCCAACAATCCCTGAAATACATAGGCCCAAAGTTTTGGCAACAGTTACCGAACAACATTCGCGAGATTAAATCGCTTAAAAAGTTTACCAAAGTTGTTAAACAACACCTCTTGGAAGACCCTCATCCGCTTCCCTAGTTTCCATTAATATAATATTATCGTTATTATTATTAGGTTTTTTTTGTTTTTTTTAAATAAATAAATCTCCTTTGCCATTTTAAAATTTCATGTACCTCTTGCCCTAATAAACTCAAATTAACTTCTTTACCTTATCTATCTTCAAGTTTTGCATATATTTTACACATGCATGCATTTTCATTGACTTTTTTTCACATTTCCCTAATAAAATCACATGCATGATTAGTTTTGTTGTTTTTAAATTATGATCACCAAATTAAATCACAGTCTTGACTTTCTTTGCATGTTAACAATATTGATTTGCCTACACAAACACATGTTTTATTTATGATGATGTTTTTTACAGTATTCTCTGTTACTTGGTAAGCCGTGGGCACATTTGGTTTTGTTTTTCTGTAAAATAGTTTTTGCCGGCCCTAACAGAGTTCTGTATTTTAAAGCTTATCACTTCAGTAGTTTTACTTGTTTTTGGTGTATAAAATATCTTTCACCATCTGTCTGCACACTACACCCTGTCCCCTGATCTCCTTTTATTTCTATATACTTTTCTATTTCTTTAATGTTAGAAGCATTTTTACAACCATACTGCCAAGACATTATTGTTCCAGATATCCGGACACCAAAATTTCATCTACGAGGAGAAGGTCGTCCGTTTTTTCTTGCGTGGCTTCTTTCTCCTCAAATTTACTGTTCGAGAGTTGGCGGTGTGATCCTAGAGACCTAGATGAAGATGGCATTCCATAATAAACTAACATGTCACAACCAATTTTCATTGATATAATCGGATACTTGCTGCACCCTTTTGTATTTTTCATTTTCTAGCAACCCTTTTTTGGCTTGCTATTTATTTATCTATTTATTATTATTTCTTATTTATTTACTTTAACATTTTGTTTGTTTTGTTCTTTTGTTTTGTTATTTATGGTGCACTAATGTAGTGCTCCTTTTTCACACTCCTAAATAAGTAATAAATCAAATGCATTAATGTTATGCAATTTGTGTGTTATAATAACAATATTTAATGTAAATATGCCCCAGTAAGTGTGCTTGAAACTAATAGTGTCATCTGACATTAGTGGAATTTCATTTTAGGAGGTTTTTCTTTTTCCACTCTGGTCCATGCTTTCGCCCGTATGGAAATTACATCAATTTTCGCCGAGATCTCGAGTGTGCACACGCCAAATATTTAAGTGTGCAGTGTGCAAACGTCCAAGAATGCACACTTCAAGTGTGCACACAAGCTCCTTTTCATAACTGTTTTACCAAGATCTTAAAAAACATATTATTCTATCCTAAATCTTTCGTGTCCGTCAGCTAACATATCTATCTACGTAACTAAAAATGTACGGAAAGTAAATTACCCGAGGTCCAGAGGTAGGTTTACAAGTTTATTGAAAATTATACGATGTTTATACTGCCAGCTCGCGAGCGTGTGTGAAATTACCCAAGTGTGCAAAAGACGCAGGAAAAAAACTCGAGTGTGCAGCTGCCGTACTTTCCATACTGGTGCTTTCGGGCCACACCTTCTCCTAAAGCCGGCTCCCCCACTGTAGTGGTCGCACTTTACAGCACACTCTTTTTCAGGGCTCTAAATCGTTTAGTCTTAATTAAATTTCGATTGCTAAATATTGTTCATTTACCTAGGTTTGGCGGCCGCGTCCGCTATATTCATTAATTTATATCCTTTTTTTTACTGACGTGTTCTAACGACTGTTCGTTTTGCCGTCTTTTCCCGTTCCTGTATCGTGATTATATTCGTTTTGCCATTTTTAAAAACTGGGGCAAAAAATAAATAAACTAAACTAAAACTTATTCCTTAATGCAAAACTAAAAGAGGATTAAGTGTCTATTGTAAAAAAAATATTTTCAGGGTATTCCCCCGTAGTTGAAAGAAAGTTTCGCAATGCTATCTTCACATAGATTGAGGTAACATGAAGCCTCTGTGTTAACTTTCATCGTCAACACTTTAAACATGGAGATTCATGGTTTAACCAAGGCACCATTGTATCAATTTATATAAAGCGATGGTAGCCTAAATAAGATGGAAATAAACTTAGCAACAATACACGAGTTATATGTTAGTTTTGCGAGTTGTAGCGTATGGCAATAGTTTGTTGCTTGGGGGTCGTTGAGTATGTAGCGAACTCATGTGTTTACATAAGATTTACGATCGCACAGCCGGCATTTGCGCTGACATTCTGTCATCATTGAAATATTATTATTAGGTTTACGATTCTTACCGCAGCTGCCGAAGACTTTGCCTATATAAGTTTATTCCACTTTAGCTCGTGAGAGTCCTAGCGCATGAAGAAACTTCTTGTATGTGTTAATACTGAGAATTTTTACCTGAAATCTATATCGTTGCAACATCTAACGATTTACTCGTAATTGGTACTAAGTTAATCGCCTCAATTGCTCAATACAATTAGGATAGAATATAGGATAGGATATTCATGTTTATCCCCGTGAATGGGAAAACCAAGGGGGTTATCACATGGGCAATCGTCAGATCACCTCGTGCCCATCGTCGGGTTACCGAAGCTATTGCAGTGTGTTGTATATATGATAGACACGTTCCTTCAATTTAGTAAAACCCATTAATCCGCTGGGTTCATGTCCGTAAAGTGCCTTGCCCAAGGACTAGCTAGCGATAAGTTTCGCACCTGCAACCTTTCGATTGAAAGGCGACGCACTTAACCGCTCGACCAACCGGGCGGAATTGATGTTATAAAACTACTGAGGCGTTTATCGACGAACCACAGCAGATAGTCAAGTCAAAGAGTCGATTACGCAGAAAACCTCAAGTAATTAGCGCACCTCCGAGAGTCGAGATAGCGCGTAGGGAATCACAGATCGCATCAGGTGTTGTAACCGGCTTACCGGGGTGCCTACAAGGAACAATCTAGCGAAATAGGCAGCGACCGGCAACGACTCCCTACAAGTTTATAAACTGGTACAGTGAAACACATGCAGTTTAACTGGTTTTTACACACAGAACGAAACACGACAGCTCGCCACGTATGGCGTGATGTGGGAAGCATTATAATAAACATCGGTGCGGATATTAAAGCTGGCCAGGCCAAAGGTTTTTGTAACAGGCACAGCTGTGCATGCATTAAGGACTCACTCCTACAAT
>CH002344.1:2043525-2072216 GCA_000149265.1 Ciona savignyi
CGTCGGGTTACCGCAGCTATTGCAGTGCGTTGTGTATGATTCACATGTTCCTTCAAAGGTCCCTTTATACACACACCAAAGGAACTGGTGTGTGTATGTGGTTCATGCAATTTTCGTTAAGTGACTTGTCCAAGGACACAACTAACTAGCTAGCGACCAGTTTTGAATTTACAATCTTTCGCTAATATTGTTTAAATCATACACAATGGGTTCTACTAAATTGAAGGAACGTGTGAATCATACACAACACACTGCAATAGCTCCGGTAACCCGACGATGGGTGCGAGGTGATCTGACGATTGCCCGTGTGTTAACCTCCTTGGTTTTCCCAATCGTGGGTATAGATATGAACCGTGAGACAATTACATTCTAGAACATAAAAAACTTACCGCGTCATCCAAGAAATCCAAATATTGTCTTTCAGCTTCGCGAAGTTCTGGGTCAATATCCAAATCCATTTTGCACAACAATTCGTAAAACGATTTCAACAAAAAGCAAAATTGTTATCCCCGAAATTCGCGCGAAAATATTTATTTTCCCGCGTGATAACAAGAGGTGTAACACTGCAGTGGCGATACAAGAGGTTGACACGAATAAAATATCGAAAATATTTTGTTGTTTTTAAAAGTCGAGCGTTGACTTGCTGTAGAAAGGAAATGAGACAGGAATATCTTTGAGGAATGCACTCACAATAAAAGTTCTAACAAATCGGACATAGCCCCGGCGGTGTAAGAGGGACCGAAGTATTATGGGTTCGGAACCAGTCGTTGAGTGGTCGGTTGTTTCCTTGGACAAAGAATGAAGCTATGTAGCAGCGCCTAAACGGGTGTTGAGCAGTGTAACGACAAGAGGTGAACATAGGTTAGGTATTTTATTATACATTTACGCAAGGTGCAGCTAGGAAGAGCGCTGTACACAAGACATAGCTTAAGTAGGAAGAGTTAAAGCTTGAGAGGGCGGCTAGTCCAAGCGAGAATCAACCAAAATGCTCTCTCTGATAATATAAAATCATATTCAGTTTATATACCACACATAACAGGAAACACAGGTTTGTACGGCGTTAAACAGAAAACTCGGGGGAAACAATTCATCGACTGACCTGCCAAAACAGGAAACTAATCGCAATTTCCCATGTACAAAATATGCTATCCTATATGATAGAATAGAATATTCATCTTTATCCTCGTGGATGGGAAAACCAAGGGGGTTACCACACGGGCAATCGTCAGATCACCTCGCGCTCATCGTCGGGTTATCGGAGCTATTGCAGTGTGTTGTATATGATAGACATGTTCCTTCAATTTGGTAGAACCCATCAATCCGCTGGGTTCAGGCAATGTCCGTAAAGTGCCTTGCCCAAGGTCACAACCGACTAGCTAGCGACCAGTTTCGCACATTCAAAGGCGACGTATTTAACCGTTAGACCAACGGGCCGGACAAATGAACACATGGCATGGCGAGCTAGTTGTTAAAATGTACAGTAAGACAAATATAAACGTGTAGGATTCCCACAACTAACATCACCTGAATCCAGTTAATTAATTGGGTAAACACACTATTTAACTACTACAGAAATAAACATAAATTATGCCGAAACAATAAGATTTTTTTAACCGAGCTTAGTTTCGAACCCATAATAGGTTCGTTGCTAAGACCTTTTTTATGTAAGTCGGTATATGTATCGGTCGCGTTAACCATTCGGCCACACGATCGTACAAGATTGAGATTTCTAACAAGAAGAATATAAGTTAATTGCAGAGCAACTTCGCTTAAAATGTATTCTTTTTTTCCTGAATTGCAATCTGAATTATTTTGAAAGCAATAATCATGTGCGAATGACCGAGATAATTGACACACATTTCTTCATGGTTGGGATACTCGATCGAATCCAGTAGGTGGCACCAGAGTGCTCGTTGCAGCCATTTTCTCATGATTGGAATCGGTCACTCCGTCGTTGTCAACTGACCGCGTAGCCGGTATGTGCTTGTAAAGGCTTGTCGCGGGATGTGCTTGTTTAATTGTCACGGTCGGACTGCGTTAGGGGCGATCATTCAGAAAGGTGTTGCCATACGCGAGCATGACCACAGAAAAACCTCAGATTGTTTTTGTCCTGGAGCTAAAAGGGGACCCAGTGTGCGAAAATAGTAGAGAAAATTGGCCGGACCCATTGGGTGCCTCTAAATACTACAGGATCGCTTGGATCGCTTAGATCGCTTAGATCGCTTGGATCACTTAGATTGCTATGGAAAGTAATTCTAACCCTGTCCCAAACACTAATCTCAACCCCAGAACTAACTTTAACCCCAACCCTAACATTAATATCATGGCTTTTGTCAGGGCCGGTTTTAGGCCGATTTGACCGATTAGATCAAATTGGGCCCCGCACCTTGAAGGGGCCCCGCGCTAGCGGGGATCTTTCTGTATTACGAGGTTTAAAATACTATTGAAACGTAAAATAAAAAGTGAAATAATATTCTTTTTTCATAATATCAATTTGTTATGCATCGTAACTGAGTCAAATTTATATTTCTGTGTTTGCCTGTTACGTAATAATGCTTTCTATAGAATGCGAGATTGCTAAAGCCATTGACTTAAAAGTTATTTTAATAAAAAAATAACTATTTTAAATAGACTTTGCTAATAAAAAGGCAAGAAAAGTCTTTTTCTAAAAAAACTAAAGGTTAATTGCCTAATTTTACTTTTTTTTACTCTTAAAAGTAAAACAATATATCGTAAATAAGCATCCACATTGCCTTTAATTTGTTTTATAGCAAGTATTAAATGTATATTTTTTTAGTTTTGTATGTAGGCTACTGTTATGTATTTTATGATATATAAACACCCATAAATATTGCTATGAAGAGTAGGGGCCCCGCCATCACATTTCTAATTGGGCCCCGCGGTTCCTAGCACCGGCCTTGGCTTTTGTAATTACGAAGTATAGTAAGCGAGCCAAGCGATCCAAGCGATTCAAGCGGTCCTGTAGTATTTAGAGGTACCGGACCCATTTATCTGCTGGTGACTTGTTAAGAGCGGAATATCCAAAATCAAAAGTTGCTGATCAAACGGGGGACAACGTTGAAGTGAAATTTGTTCTTTATGTTGATTGCGTAAAGAAGATAGGCACTGAGAGGATATTGAATTGAGGGAAAACCAGCGGTCGAAGTGGTGGTAATGTGGAAAGAGATTTAAAACCATCATATCCGGCCGGTTAAGCGCGTCGCCTTTTAATCGAAAGGTTTTAGGTGCGAAACTGGTCGCTAGCAAGTCGGTTGTGTCCTTGGGCAAGGCACTTAATGGACATTGCCTGAATCCAGCGGATTAATTGAAGGAACGTGTCTATCATATACAACGCACTGCAATAGCTCCGATAACCCGACGATGGGCGCGAGGTAATCTGACGATTGCCCGTGTGTTAACCCCCTTGGTTTTCCCATTCACGTGGATATAACATGAATACTCTACCCTATCAACGAAACCATCACCATTATTAAACATTATAAAACAGAAAACAAAGTTCGTCGATACCAGGGGAGTCCCCGGACGAGGTGTTGTGCCAAGAAGCATTCTGCGACCGATACATATACAGACTCTTATACAATAAACGGTCCTGGTGACGAGTCCATTATGGGTTCGAAACTTGGCTCGGTAAAAAAAGCACTTTTCTTGATAGAAGACAGTGACAGCTTTTATAGAAGACTAAAGATTAATTATTCTGTATTATAATGTTGTTAGCAAGATATAAAATGCCCCACTGTGGTATAGAAGAGCGTTAGTGCGACTTAAACCTTTAACCACCAAATCACCAAAGATTTGGTCCGGCCGGTTAGCCTAGCGGTTAAGTGCGTCGCCTTTCAATCGAAAGGTTGCAGATACGAAACTGGTCGCTAGCTATTCGGTTGTGTCCTTGGGCAAGGCACTTTACGAACATTGCCTGGACCCAGCAGTTTTACTAAATTGAAGGAACGTGTGAATCATACACAACACACTGCAATAGCTCCGGTAACACGACGATGGGCGCGAGGTGATCTGACGATTGCCCGTGTGTTAACCCCCTTGGTTTCCCATTCACGGGGATAAACATGAATATCCTATTCACCAGTGTAAATCTTTAACCAACAAGGTATTAAGATATTTTATACCCGATCCTATATCTTTTGTATTATAAAAAAGTATTATTTAGGCATTTTAGATTCAATATATGGAAAGAATGATAAAGTTTGCAGGAGACAACATTCCGTTAAAAATAATAAGAGATGAACTCTATTTCCACCATGAAGGTATGCAGCGCATCATCGCCCAGTATTCTTTCCGCTGTCAGATGGCGAAGCAACTTTCGAACGATAAGTATCATTCGTTCCCATATGCCACCTTAGTGACTTGCCAAAGGTGGATTAAAGTGGCATTGAATTCCTTTTTGGATTAACGCATTGTTGATGCTACTCTGATTAAAGGATTTGCTGTCGGAGCTCCTTCTCGGTACCAACGAAGTTTAGTCCGTTGTCGCTGTACATGTCTCTAGTTGCGAACCCACGTCTACAGATGAATCTACGTAATGCTTGAATGAAGTCATTGGTGTCGAGGGCGTGGGCGATCTCGATATGTACTGCTCGCGATGCCAAGCACGTGAACACACATGCATAGCGTTTAACGTGGTTGCGACCAATTTTGACCGTCAGTGGTCCCATGTAATCCACACCACAATGGGTGAAGGGTGGATTTCCTGGAGGAGTCAGTCTACATGGGGGTAAAGGTGCCATAATTTGTTCGCCAACTTTAGCCTTCCAGAAGCGACATTGCCTACACGAGTTTAAATAATACCGGACACTAGAATACCCTCTAACAATCCAAAAACGCTCCCGTATTGCCGCTAAGACGTGTTGAGTACCCGAATGACCGGCAACGACATGGTAATGATTAACAATAAGCGATGTAACAACATGGCGACTAGGCAATATAATTGGATGCTTTACGTCATTATCAAACGAAGAAAGCTCTAAACGACCACCAACCCTCAAAACACCATTCACGATTCGTGGTGATTGGGCTCCCTGTTCGACGGGGGCTAGGTGTTGTGTTGCGGGGTTGACATCACGCTCGGGGTGAATTCCCGACTGTATCGTCCACGGGATTTGGTGGTGTCTGTTTGAGACTTCCCGCTGTTCTTGGTTTGGTTTTCGGATTCCAGTTGTCGAAGAAACTCATTGTAAACAACAAGAGCTTTGGGTTGGGACTGGAAGGAATCTTGTACGCGCTCTTCTGGAATCTTCTCCGGACGTTTTGATTTGTTGGAAGATCGCGATTTGTTGGGAGATTTTTTCTTCGATCTTCGCACCAGAGATTTCAGCGAAGATCGCCGACTCGCTTACGGAGCGTAGTTGTAAGTGAACTGGTTTTGACTCCCGTACGGAGGCGTCAAGAATCCCGTAGAGGACGTTGCGGGGCCAAAGATTTTCCTTCCCGCAGCAGTTACATGAACGTGTGGAATTCGATGGGACGACGGAGAGACCTCTGGGCGTTTGAGGGTTCGGACTTGCAACCAAACCGTAGTTTCGCGAAGAGGCGACAACGTTGGGAGAGGCCATGGTCATATTGTACGACAAGTGTCGAAGGTGTGCTTCAGAAGCGGCGGTGAGTCGTGAGCGTTTGGGCACAGCAATCGTGTGTTGACTTGCAGGACATGCAGCCATTCGCTTCAAGGGTAGATGGGGAGAGGCTTTGACGAGAGGAACATTTTGAGATTCCGTCAATGGCATCACCACCTTCATGCTTGCAATATAATTCATCTCATTAAAAATGCTATTAACGTTTCGATTCATAATAATAGCTATTTTTTCTCTTATTCAAAGCAACTTCGCATAAAATGTATTATATTTTACTCGAAATTTAAACTTTATTGATTTAAAAGCAATAATCATGTACGAATAGCCAAGATAATTGACACAAATTTCTTCACGGTTGGGATACTTGATAGAATCCAGTAGGTGGCACCAGAGAGCTCGTTGTAGCCATTTTCTCATGGTTGGAATCGGTCACCCAGTCGTTGTCAACTGACCGCGTCGCCGGTATGTCAGGGGGAACTGCGCTTGGGGCGATCATTCAGGACGGTGTGTCATACGCGAGTGTGGGAAATCCCACACGAGTTTATAATTGTATCGCTGTGTATTTTTTTATATAATTAATTCGTTATGCCATGTGTCGTCGATCGTCGATACCAGGGGAGTTCCCGGACGAGGTGCTGTGTCAAGAAGCATTCTGCGACCGATACATATACAGACTACTATACAACAAACGGTCCTGGTGACGAGCCCATTATGGGTTCGAAACTTGGCTCGGTAAAAAAAAGCATTTTTCTTGATAGAAGGATAGGATAGGATGGGATATTCATGTTTATCCCCGTTAATGGGAAAACCAAGGGGGTTAACACACGGGCAATCGTCAGATCACCTCGCGTCCATCGTCGGGTTACCAGAGCTATTGCAGTGTGTTGTGTATGATTCACACGTTCCTTCAATTTGGTAGAACCCATTAATCTGCTGGGTTCAAGCAATGTTCGTAAAGTGCCTTGGCCAAGGACACAACCGACTAGCTAGCGACCAGTTTCGCACCTACAACCTTTCGATTGAAAGGCGACGCACCTGACCGATAGACCACCGGGCTGGAGAAGACAGTGACAGCTTTTATAGAAGAATAATTATTCTGTATTATAATGTTGTTAGCAAAATGCCCCAATATGATATAGAAGAGCGTTAGTGTGACCTGAATCTTTAACCCACCGAATCCCCAAAGATTTGGTCCGGCCGGTTAGCCTAGCGGTTAAGTGCGTCGCCTTTCAATCGAAAGGTTGCAGATACGAAACTGGTTGCTAGCTAGTCGGTTGTGTCCTTGGGCAAGGCACTTTACGGACATTGCCTGGACCCAATGGATTAATGGGTTCTACCAAATTGAAGGAACGTGTGAATCATACAAAACACACTACAATAGCTTCGGTAACCCGACGATGGGCACGAGGTGATCTGACGATTGTCCGTGTGTTAACCCCCTTGGTTTTACCATTCACGGGGATAAAGATGAATAACCTATCCTATTCACCAATGTGAATCTTTAACCCACCAGGTATTAAGATATTTTATAACCGATCCTATATCTTTTGTATTATAAAAAAGTATTATTTAGGCATTTTAGATTCAATATATGGAAAGAATGATAAAGTTTGCATGAGACAACATTCCGTTAAAAATAATAAGAGATGAACTATATTTCCACCATGACGGTATGCAGCGCATCATCGCCCAGTATTCTTTCCGCCGTCAGATGGCGAAGCAGCTTTCGAATAGTACGTATCATTCGTTCCCATATGCCACCTTGGTGACTTGCCAAAGGTGGATTAAAGTGCAATTGAATTCCTATTTGGATCAGCGCATTGTGGATGCTACTCTGATTAAAGGACTTGCTGTCGGAGCTCCTTCTCGGTACCAACGAAGTTTAGTCCGTTGTCGCAGTACATGTCTCTAGTTGCGAACCCACGTCTACAGATGAATCTACGTAATGCTTGAATGAAGTCATTGGTGTCGAGGGCGTGGGCGATCTCGATATGTACTGCTCGCGATGCCAAGCACGTGAACACACATGCATAGCGTTTGACGTGGTTGCGACCAATTTTTACCGTCAGTGGTCCCATGTAACCCACACCACAATGGGTGAAGGGTGGATTTCCTGGAGTCAGTCTACATGGGGGTAAAGATGCCATATTTTGTTCGCCAACTTTCGCCTTCCAGAAGCGACATTGCCTACACGAGTTTAAATAATATCGGACACTAGAATGCCCTCTAACAATCCAAAAACGCTCCCGTATTGCCGCTAAGACGTGCTGAGTACCCGAATGACCGGCAACGACATGGTAATGATTAACAATAAGCGATGTACCAACATGGCGACTAGGCAATATAATTGGTTGCTTTACGTCTTTATCGAACGAAGAAAGCTCTAAACGACCACCAACCCTCAAAACACCCTTCATCAAAATAGGACGGAGTCTGAACAAAGGACGAGACCGATTATACGAAACACACGGCCGAGACACAGCGGCCAGAGCTGAAACAAAGTCTGGAAAATCCATAAGGGGCGCAATAATCTCTGCGAACGACTCTAACTGAACGACTTTAACAATATCGAAAGTCGCATTTTGAATTTCACCAACCGACAACAACTCGCTCATACGAACCGGGGAACTACGCCAGCGCCACTGTGCAATGTAACACTTGAAACACGCAAGCCAGGCGAACACACGTTGCAACTTCTCGAACGAAGAAAATCGCGATAACAACTGGGAAATATTGGAAGGAATGCGCGCGACGACAGCATAACTTTGAACTGACTCTCGAAGCTTGGGATCAGAATCCGTAATAGGCTGCAACACAGGTGGCCGCGCTGGCCAAACATTCTCGCGTTCGCGAAGAAACTGTGGCCCATTCAACCACAAGTTCACCTCTGGTGCAGCAACTTTGCTTGGCATGATCTACATCTACTGTATTGTTCTTTGAGTCTACGCAATGCCATTGCTCCACTTTGGAAAATTCGTGAATTACCCTCAAGCGATTAGCCACAAACCGCTGAAATCTTCTCGAAACGTTCGCGATGTACTGCAAGGCAGACGTTGAATCCGTCTAAAATATGATTCTATTAATCTCAGTTTGAATTTCTTTCTTGACCTGTTAGGTTAACTTCACGCCTACCACGCAAGCACACAGTTCCAAACGAGGGATTGTAATGGTCTTTAGAGGAGATACCCGGGAATTCCCCATGACAAATTGAACAGATATTTCACCACGCACCGACACAGAACAGATATAACATACAGCGCCGTAACCAATTTCACTTGCATCACATAAACAATGAAACTCCACTTTTTTGACTGTAGCTGCGGAATATACCACGTCCTGCCAGGATTCCCGAACTCTTCCATCATTGGAATCTCCACTGCATGGCCATCGGACAAGTAATCTTCGATTTTCAGCTTGTACTGCTGAAACAAACTAGGATCGCGAACAAAACGTCGTTTTAACCCCATTAACCTTTTCATTGCCATAGTACGATTGTTTGCAAGCACTACATCACCTCGTTTCCACGGCAATGCTACCTGGTAATGACCATTGACCTTCACCACGGAATTATCTATCGGCTTCGAAGCAACATTATCTTTCACCGACATTGGACGTAACCACCGCTCCTTTGTATCACCGCGTCTATATTCTGAGCACCGCATGCTTTAATGAGCCTCTTTACAAAAAGCACAACATGGCGATTTAGAGTAAACGGCTGTCACTGGTCGCTTCTTTTCCTCGTCCCTCAGATTGTCGGATACCGCAGCATTCGTCATGGATTTGGTCTGTACCGTAGACCCGAAATTGTCTTTAGATCGATTTATCGAAACTATTTGTCCCAGTGCATTACTTGCACACTCGACTTTTCCACGTACGAAATTTTCGATATGTTGGAATTTGACTTGACCACCCCCGTTTAAATGCCGCGACATGCTATCACTTAGTTGAGCTTGAAATGACCGAGGAAGTCGCTCGAATAGAGCTTCGGTTGTTTAAAAAGTGTCCAGGTCTGCTGCATAACCATGCTCTGTTGAGATAATCTTACTGCTTTACCAAATTTGTGAGAAAGTCGCTAAGCGATTCTTCGGTATCCTTGAGCAACTCATGTTGCCGCTCATTCTCTCTCCAACCAGACCAACTGCGAACGCTTCTACGCGACATTATAACGAACCATTACCGAAAAACGCTCGTACTAACAAATTTAATTAACTACAAATGAATTACCAAAAATCAGAATCAAGAATAACCTCAACAATTTATCGCGCACGGTCTGAAATCACCGAACTCCACTAAACAATCCGAAATTACACACGGCGCCGAACCGAAAAACACAGAACTCACCGGAACTCGAACAAACGACGCCGCACTAATTACCGGAACCTCCTGAACACCACGAAACGACCGAAACGACAACCGCTGAAGAAATTATTGGAAATAACTCGAAACTAAAACAAGAACTTACCGAATAAAGCTACTAACTCAATATTATTAGAAAATTCAATGTAACCGACAAACGGTGGCATTTATAACTTACAGACTCCTAATTAGAACAATCCAACTTACAACTTAAACCAATTTCAACTAGAGAGTGTCAACCACGTGTTTTACCACCACTATTTGTAAAACACATGTCGTATGCCATATATTCATGCTACTGCTACAGGGTCCCTAACCACATTTTGTATTTTATACACTGAGTACGTAGTTTGTTTCTGCAAGCATAAACACATGGGTCCCATAGTTATCAAACCAAATTTATTTTTCATGTGTAGTTAAAAAAAGAATAAAAGTCTTAAATTTACGAACATTTTCACCACAAAAGTTTTAAATTAAACCGTCGTTTCAAGCGCCGAAGTGAAATGAAGCTAAATTGCCAAAACAGCCCGATTTAGTTTTTCATGGTATCGAGGAATTCCCCTAGGTTTAGTAGATAAGTTTGTGTTTTTACATATGTGGGCCATGTTATGTAACACTTTTTTAAAGTTTTAATCTGATTTGTAGACTTCTTGTTGGAGATGTCAGTGCGATATGGCATGCCTGTCACAATCTTAATTCAGGAACATAACTTTGTTTTTAACGTAATTACCCTAAGTAAATGTCTTTTTCTTCTTTTAATTGGCGCATACTGTCAAATCTAAATATAGTTAGAACAGCCGTTTAAGCGCTATATGCCCCAAAAAGCTAATTTATTGGAGAAAAACCTTTTGGATTTTAACGTATCAGGGGAATCCCCCTAGATACATTACCCAAAATTTTGATTTCTGCATATCTTGACCATGTTCTCTTAAAAATGTCAAATTTTTTCTGCGATTCCATTACTACTTTTGGTAGATGTCGGAGCGACATGGCATGCTTGTCACAATCATGATTTGAGAACAAAATCCTATTTTTAAGGTATTTCCCTATAGGTATTTTTTTTTCTAAGTGATAAATCAGTGACTAATGCACTTACCTTTTAGAAAATCTGATTCTAATTGTAACAGCCGTTCAAGCGCTATGCCAACAAAAGTCAAATTTTTTAGAAAAAAATACCGTTTTGTTTTGTAACGACCCAGGGGAATTCCCCTGGATTTATCACCGGAAATTTGGGTTTCTGTATATCTAGACCAGGGATGTCCAACCTTTTATTGTAGTGGGCCGCATTGTCACTTAAAATAATTCAATGGGCCGCAGAAGCTATTAAATTTTAATAAAAATGGCAGGGTTCGAATTAATGATTTTGAAAGGATTTGCGAAATGTGTTGGTAAGGAAAAAATTGTTTTCGCGCGTAAGCGCTCAAAAAATGTTTGGTTATGATGAATTGCCGTAAACGATCAGAAAGATTTATATTACATAAAGCAGACAGTAGGATTGTTGCGTTGTACTAGAAATGCTTATTATACGCCAATAATGCAAAGTAAAGGTAAATAAATAATGTTATGTTGAAGGCAAAGAATGTTATATTAACCTGTTGAGGATTTATTATTAAAAGTGCGCGAAATCAGTACCGGTAATTTATATTTTCGCGATTTTGTAATTCGCGAACTTTAGAAAACGGTTCGCGAATAGCGATTCGCTATCCCTTCATTCCAACCCTGAATGGGTACATAAAGAAACAATTAAACGCCATTAATTTCACTTTTAAAAATAGGAACAAATAACACACGCATAGAAAGAAACAAAACTTATTCCTACAAAACAAAGTCAATGGGATATAGTGTTTGTCGTCAGTATGTTTCTTTCTGCAATTTTGATTCTTAATGCGTCTCTAAAAGCTGACTGATACATTTTATTTAGGCTAAGATTTAAAGTTTAAAATACTACTTGGAGTCAAAATACATAGCGGGCCGCACAAAAATCTCAGGTGGGCCGCACTGCGGCCCGCGGGCCGCAGGTTGGACATCCCTGATCTAGACCATGTTGTCTAACAAATACCAAAGTTTCATTGCGATTCCATTTTTCCTTCTGGTAGATGTTGGGGCGACATGGCGTGCTTGTCACAATCATGATTTGAGAACAAAATCCTATTGTTTTATATCTTACTAACTTAAAGATGTAAAAAACCTGGCTAATTTTGTATTTTTATTAAAGCTGTCAAGCATAGTCCATAATAGCCAAGTTAAGAAGGTTTTATGTAGATGTGACTTTCTTTGTTATGGGTCCCATTTGAAAAAATGGGACACATATTGTTTTTGTCCGTTTTTTTTTTATTTTTTTTTTGTCAAACGCTTGACAGGCATGGCATTTCGCCCCGACATCTATCAGAAGGGATAATGGAATCGCAACGAGACTTCGCCATTTGTTAGACAACATGGTCTAGATGAACAGAAACCAACATTTTGGGAGATAAAACCAGGGGAATTCCCCTAGGACGTTAAAAACCAAAACGCTATTTTTTTATAAAAAAATATCTATTTTGGGCATAGCGTTTGAACGACAGCTTCAATTTGAATCAGATTTGGTGAAATGTAAGTGCATTAGTCACTGATTTAACACTTAGAAGAAATAAAAAATTAACCCAGGGAAATACCCTAAACAATAAGATTTTGTTCTCAAATCATGATTGTGACAAGCACGCCATGTCGCCCCGACATCTATCAGAAGAAATAATGGAATCGCAATGAGACTTCGCCATTTGTTAGACAACATGGTCTAGATATACAGAAACCAAAATGTTGGGTGATAAATCCAGGGGAATTCCCCTGGAACGTTACAAACCAAAACGTTATTTTTTTCTAAAAAATGTGACTTTTTTGGACATAGCGCTTGAACGGATGTTACAATTTAAATCAGATTTTCTGGAATATAAGTGCATTAGGCACTGATTTAACAGTTAAACGAAATAAAAAAATTACCTAGGGAAATACCCTAAAAAATAAGATTTTGTTCTCAAATCATGATTGTGACAGTCATGCCATATCGCCACGACATCTACCAGAAGGACTAATGAAATCGCAATAAAAATTGAACATTTGTTAGACAACATTGTATAGATATGCAAAAACCAAAATTTTGGGTGATAAATTCAGGGGAATTCCCCTGGGACGTTAAAATCCAAAACAGTATTTTTTCTAAAGAATTAGCTTTTTTGGGGCATAGCGCTTGAACGGCTGCTCTAATTTGAATCAGATTTTCTGGAACGTAAGTGCATTAGTCACTGATTTAACACTTGGAAGAAATAAAAAAAGTACTTAGGGAAATACCCTAAAAATAAGATTTTTTTCTCAAATCATGATTGTGACAAGCATACCATGTCGCCCCGACATCTACCAAAAGGAGTAATGAAATCGCAATAAAAATTTGACATTTGTAAGAGAACATAATCTAGATACGAAGAAACCCAAATTTTGGGTAAAGAAACAAGGGGAATTCCCCTGAGACGTTAAAATCCAAAAGGTTTTTTTCCAATAAATTAGCTTTTTGGGACATATAGCGCTTGAACGGCTGCTCTAATTTTGATCAGATTTGGCGAAATGTTGGACTATTGGACACTTTGTGCCAATTAAAAGAAAGAAAACATTTACATAGGGCAATTACGTTAAAAACGACGATATGTTCCTGAATTATGATTGTGACAGGCATGCCATATCGCACTGACAAATCAGACAAGGAGTCGACAAATCAGATTAAAACTTTAAGAATTGTTACATAACATGACCCACATATGTAAAAACAGAAACTTATCTACTAAACCTAGGGGAATTCCCTGAAACCATTAAAAACTAAATCGGGCTGTTTTGGCAATTTAGCTTCATTTCACTTCAGCACTTGAAAAGAAGGTTTAATTTAAGACATTTGTGGTGAAAATGTTCGTAAATTTAAGACGTTTATTCATTTTTAACTACACATGGAAAAGAAGTTTGGTTTGATAACTCTGGGACCCATGCGTTTATGCTTGCAGAAACAAACTACATATACTCGGTATATTGTGGTTAGGGACCCTGTAGCATGAGTATATGGTCTACAACATGTGGTTTACAAATAGTGGTGGTTAAACACGTGGTTGACACTCTCTAGTTATACTTGAAAATACAGTAGCTTCCAAGTAACAGCAAGTTATGTTACTCAAGTTTACACACCAAACATTCTAACATTGTTTTAACTTCTTACTTAATAATCCAATGGAAAATACAAGTGGTTATACCAACTTACTGGAATGGTGTAGATGATTCTTTTGGTTGGCATTGGAGCTAAAAGAAATTGGACCAAATGTCAAAAAAAGATATAAAGTATATTTTCTATCATGTTAAAATAAATTTTAAATTAATATTTATAACAGCTTAATAAAGAAATACAATTTGCTTGTTTATAAAAAGCAGGTTTTTATTTAATTATAGAGTTATAAAAAGCAGAAGGTTTTACTCAGCTCAAAAAAAATACAACTTGCTTGTTTATAATAAGCAGAAGGTTACAAAATACAAAACAAATTGAAGAAAAAAGCAATTGAGTTACTTTTGTTGATTGTTGGGGGTTGTCCTGAGTAACAGGTCTCCATATAACAGATTCGTTGCTGTAGTTAAACTGAGCCTTGAGAACAGGACGAACTCTCATACTACACGAGGTCAGTGGAAGTGGGATGAACTGGGTTTCACCTGGCATTATCCTGTGGGAGGGAGGGGGGATTGTATCCTTTATTGTGCAAGTATCCTTTATCGTGTTTTGTTCGGTGGGTATGCTAGCCAAGATGGAGTTTTATATACTAATAATGGAGATTTTTTTGATTGTACATGGGGTGTATCTCTGTGCACCTGAGCAAGCCACTTTACATTGCTCCAACCCAGTGGTATCTAATAAGTCATCCAAATTGAATGTCATGTCTAATTATCTACATACTGTTATATCTATAGTAACTCGACTGTGGACATGAGGTGTCTCACAATACCCGTGGATAAAGCCTGGCTTCTCACACACGAGAATATAAATGAACCAACCATCCACAAAATGTAATAGCTCCGACAACTCGACTGTGGGCATGAGGTGACTTACAATACCCGTGGATAAAGCATGGCTTTCCACCCATGAGAATATAAATGAACCAACCATCCACACACTCTAATAGCTCCAGTAACTCGACTGTGGACATCAGGTTTTTTACTATGTACATGAGCAATCCACCTTACATTGCTTCATATGGTATATCACATCCAAAGATTCAGTCGCATAAAACTGAATTTTATTTGTGGAATTTTGAGTGTAATTAGGGTTTATTAAATCGGTTGGAGCTCATGGTTAAGAAAAATGGTAATTTCCCCCCAAAATGCACCGTGGGTCTTCTTCAAAGCTCGACTAGCAGTGATCCATCCCAGCATTGCGGAGTTTCCTCCATAAACCCTCCGCCCACAAACCTGGGCAAAGTATGAACTCCAACTTGGTCGTTGCCTTCGAGCTGAAGCTGGATGGGAATCTTCACTTTACTTTGAACCACGAGTGCAGAACGTACAGTGATCACCTTCTGCGCACTTCCCTCCAATGCCACGTTGAACACAACACGCACCGGGACAGATTCTCTGTATGAATTACCATCAATCATCATTATAATTTAACTTAACCGCTATATCCCGGATCCATGTTAGCTTGGGGCGCTGGAGTAATGGGCCTTCTATAGCCTAAATTCCTGGTCCCGGGGCTACCGTGGACCCGCCCATAATATTAATGAATGAAAAAATAAAACGATAATTTAAATGAGACATTGGAGTAATTCAGAGAATGCAAAAATAAAATGATAATTTAAAAAAAATATTGAAGTAAATCAGAAAATGCAAAAATAAAAAGATTATTGGAATAAAATATCCATAGTTGATGCAAATAAAACGGTCGTCTTTTTATAATATTTAGATATTTTAGTATAAAATAAAACTGAATGATACAATAATTAAAATTAACCCGCTTTACCCCGAAAAGCCAACAATAATATACAAACAATTCATTATAATACACTAACTCGATAAAAAAGGTATTTTAGTAGCAAGAAACCCATTTTGTATTTACTGCCACAGGAATGTTGATACAAATAGTGGCGGATCGCAGGTGTTATAATATTTGGATTTTTTACTGCAACAAACGCATCCACATTTAAATTTGGTATGAGATTGTAGGAATATAAGCTCTGTGTACTTCCATATTTGAGTTCTGTTAATCACAACAAACAAGCGCAGACCATAATTTTCATAAATAACTTGCAATAGCCGAAAACTTTTAATTTTGTTCTGACTTGATGGTGATTTGCACTTATGTCGGGCGGATTGGCCGCACCTATATTTTTGTTAAAAAATATAAGGAAAAAGTTGCAACCTATAGGCGAGTATATGCGGTAGATATTTTAGTACAAGAATATGACAGAAGCTCACTGCTAAACAGTAGTAAACAGAGAAACCCATTTTGTATTTACTACAACAGAAAGGTTGATACAAATAGTGGCGGATCGCAGGTGTTATAATATTTGACTCTTCTACTGCAACAAACTTATCCAAAATTAAAGAATTGGAATGAGGTTGTAGGAATATAAGCTCTGTGTACTTCCATATTTGAGTTTTGTTAAATACAAAAAAGAATATGAAAGGAGCTTACTGGTAAACAGTAGAGCTCTTGCTTATCTCCTGGATGGCGTGTCGGAAGAAGATTCCAACTCTGCTGACGGTGACCGGATCAAGCTCCTTCCAACTTCCCACCTTCACAATGATCTGTGGAAATAGGAGTCATTTGGGGAATGTAGGATCACACGGCGAGATTGCAATTGGAGGAAGGAGTCATTTCAGGGAAGGATTTCAAAGCGAGATTAAAAGCTCAGTGAGTCGGGTTTACCACAGTAATCATTGTTGCCATTTGCAACACAAATAACTCAGTAAAAATGGCCGTGACTGATAAACCCAATGTTGACATTTCTGACACATATGATCCAGTAAAAATGGTCTTGATTGATAAACCTGATAACTCAACCGTTTGGTCAAAGGAGCCTGGACCATTACCTAATTGGTAGTGCATCATACAGCCAAACAACCGAATTCAACAACCAAATCAGCCAAAAAAAAGTAGTCAAAGAAGCAGTGATTTCCATCATGTACAGCTTGTTATAACATTACCATAAGAATACCACATAGGTGGTGAGATCTAAACCAGCCACTATTTTCTGGCTGTGTCTTTTCAATAATATCTTTATGTCAATTAACACCGGTATGGCTGTGGAGAATCCAACATGGCCTACATTCCTGATTCCGGTGCTACCATGAACCTGCCCATATACTGTAATGTATATAGTGTTACCATGGACCCAACCCCACTAATGTAATGATCGTGGCCTACATTCTTGGTCCCAATACTACCATGGACCCACCCCTACTAATGTAATGTAACATGACCTACATTCCTGTTCCTAGTGCTACCATGGACCCACCCCTACCCATGTAATGTATCATGGCCTACATTCCTGGTCCTAGTGCTACCATGGACCCACCCATACTAATGTAATGTATCATGACCTACATTCCTGATCCCAGTGCTACAATAGACCCACCCCTACTAATGTAATGTATTATGGCCTACATTCCTAGTCCCAGTGCTACCATGGACCCACCCATACTAATGTAATGTATCATGGCATACATTCCTGGTCCCAGTGCTACCATGTCTCCAGCCATACTAATGTAATGTATCATGGCCTACATAGTGCTACCATGAACCCACCCATACACTGTAAATGTGTGTTTTAAATGAGAGTTACCTGGTGATGTTTAAGCAGCGGTGACCGCTTGTGTCGCTGCTTGACGTGGATCGTGGCAAACTGGAAGGAACACTGCTCCCCTGCCTCCAACATCTTCCAATCCCGATCATCTGAACCTGGAAAGGATAGGACGAGTGAGAATGAATTCTTTGTTTATTTTTTTTTATGTATTTTTACCAGAAATTGTTTGTTTTGTGTTTGTGGTGGTCGCATTGTAAGCACTTGTTATTAAAGATCTAAAGAAGTGTTTTGATGGGTTGGTCAAAAAGTAATTATTACACCTGGGTGTAAACACCTCTAAGAAGATATGCACGGGTGACACAAGGATGCATGTTGGGACATTCCTATTAAACATTGCTTTTTCTATCAGTTCAAATGCACCGTAATTGAAACTACTCATACGTAAAGTAGCCACTGGCGCAAGTATGTGTGGTTTTAAACATGGTTAACCCTTTAAAAACGATAAGACCAAATTTGGCTTTTTTGACATGTGGTCATTCAAAATGAAAAATCTCCAGAATTTCTTGTCCAAACTGCTAAACTTTGGTCTATTTGGAAAGCTATATGATATATCTTTTAAAAACTGCAAAATTAAACATAACTTTGCATTTAAAATTTTTAAGTAAAGTTTAGTTGAATTTTATGACTTTTTTGGACTAATTCTGAGGGAAAAGTCTCGCAAAAAAACGTTTTTTTTTTAATACTATGCTGTTCGTTTTATTTAATGTCTCTATGACAGTAGAATCAGTTTCGCTTCTTGGGATGTCCTAGATGTGATTTTACCTGTTTTTTTTTACATTTTTGGGGTGGTTTTGAGTATCTTACGGTTATAGTCTGCAATTTGGTTCAAACACTTCATTTATAGTTTATTTAAAAGAAAAGAACAAGAAAACTCAATGTGTACTTAATAGTAATCTAAATTCATAATGTAACTATTTTTATAAAAAAAAAACAAAAAAAAAACTTTGGCATAGATAGACCTATAACATGAAATTAGTGACGTAATATTATTTTGATGACGTCATCAAATCAAAATTATAATATAATTGTAGGAAATGTGTTTCTGAGTAACTTTGTAAAACTAAGTTAGGCTGTATTGTCAAAAGATCAAAAACTATGACATTGTATAAGAAAGAATATGACGTGGATGGGCAGATAGTGACATCATCAAGAAATTTTGGAAATTTTATTTCGAACAACTCTAGTGTTGAATATTTTGCTCTAACTATAACACGAGAGGCGCAAGAGCACTACAAAGCGAACTAGGTCAAAACGCGCAAATTGCGCAAAAACATTTTCGTACAACTCATAACTCCACCGGGTTCGGAAATATATACCTTGCCGTCTACTGTCTCCAAGACACAACCGACTAGCTTGCGGCTGGTTTTAAACCCACCACCTTTCAAGACACAATCGACTAGCTTGCGGCTGGTTTCGAACCCACAACCTTTCAAGACACAACCGACTAGCTTGCGGTTGGTTTTGTTTTGAACCCACCGCCTTTCAAGATACAACCGACTAGCTTGCGGCTGGTTTGGTTTTTAAACCCATCACCTTTCAAGACACAACCGACTAGCTTGCGGCTGGTTTGGTTTTTAAACCCATCACCTTTCAAGACACAATCGACTAGCTTGCGGTTGGTTTCAATCCGAACCCACCACCTTTCAAGACACAACCGACTAGCTTACGGCTGGTTTTGAACCCACCACCATTCAAGACACAACCGACTAGCTTGCGGTTGGTTTTGTTTTGAACCCACCGCCTTTCAAGATACAACCGACTAGCTTGCGGCTGGTTTGGTTTTTAAACCCATCACCTTTCAAGACACAACCGACTAGCTTGCGGCTGGTTTCGAACCCACAACCTTTCAAGACACAACCGACTAGCTTACGGCTGGTTTTGAACCCACAACCTTTCAAGATACAACCGACTAATTTGCGGCTGGTTTCGAACCCACAACCTTTTAGTTGATGTTCCAACTATGAATGATCTAACATGTCAGACATTTACAAACCTCTAGTTCCATGGTTGTTTCCCTGCCAGGTCTGGGACTGCAGTGCGAATGATAGCTGGCACCCGGTCAAGTTCTTGATGATATATGGTATGAATGGCTTGCGACTCTTAGCTGTGAATGCCTCGTAATGCTTCATCCAGGATAACCTTGTCTTCTCAGTCGTCTCTATCAAGGTGGTGGTCACACTTACGTCAAATCTGTGGAAACGTATTAACTAATATGAATCAAATTCTTTAAATCAGGGATGTCCAGCCTTTTATTGTAGTGGGCCGCATTGTTACTTGAAATAATTCGATAGGCCGCAGAACCTATTAATTCAATGGGCCGCAGAGTCTTATAGTATATATATAATCCTGTATTCCTGTTGCTCCCATAATATAGCCTACTATTACTGCGTCCCTTAAAGCTGACTGATACATCTTAATTAGGCTAAGATTCAAAGATCAAAATACTACTTGGAGTGAAAATGACTAGCGGGCCACACAAAAATCTCAGGCGGGCCGCACTGCTTCCAGCAGGCCACAGGTTGGACATCCCTGCTTTAAATGATGCCATATTTATGTATTTACCCCTGTGGAAGGGAAAATGCAATGTTTATGCAGTTAATCATTAGATTACTTCATGCACACTAATGGTTTACCGAAGATATCAAACAATTGGGTCGTTGTTTTTTCATTAGAATTAGATGCAAGGATATTAATGACCGAACCAATCAACTCGACTGTGGGCACAAGTAATCCTTTGATAACCGTTGATAAATCCTTCAATATGGATCCCACCCACCAGGATATAACAAACCAAACCAACCAACCCGACTGTGGGCACGAGTATTCCGATGATAACCGTTAATAAATCCGTCATTACAAATTCCCACCCACCAGGATATAAATGAGCAAACCAACTCGACTGTGGGCACGAGTTATTCGAGAATATCCAAGCAAAAATTCTTTGTGGCAATGTAATCACATAAAATAATAATCCCCACCTGTCTGAAGCCTCCACTTTGACCACCCATCCACTGCTAGTTCCCTCGTGCTCCCAGTCGACCTTACAACGCCATGGATCAAGAAAGGGTTCCCACAATGACAACATTCTGCATGAGATGTATGGTTCACGTGATTTATAATATGATAGGATATTCATGTTTATCCCGTGGATGGGAAAACTAAGGGGGTTAACACACGGGCAATCGTCAGATCACCTTGCGCCCAATGTCGGGTTACTGGAGCTATTGTAGTGTGTTGTGTATGATTCACACATTTCTTCTATTTGGTAGAACCCATTATTCCGCTTGGTTCAGGCAATATCCGTTAAATGCCTTGTCAAAGGACACTAGCTTGTGACCTGCAACCCTTCAGAAGAAAGGTGACGATCAAGTTACTTAGAAATTTAGATTGATGCTTAAATTCTGCCCCTTAAAACTAGTATTGTTTCTTTTTTAAATGTACTCATTTTTTGGTCGTTTTATAACATTTTTTAGAACAAAGCAATTAAAAATTATTACTTTTAAACACTAAGCTTGTTTCGATCCTGCAAACCCTTCGGCTGATAGGCGCAGTGGCATACTAAACCACCAAGCAATTACACAGACAAATGTTTTTGGTGCATCAGCCTTTCAACAACTCCATTATCATTTTACTTTGAGCAACAAGTCTCGCCCACCTGTTATAATACTCCCCGTTGAGGGTAAAACTGGCAGACGCAGATCGGCCATGCAGGGTATCCACAAGCTGGTGGTGGTAGATGGGGGAGAGGGCTTGCCGCAGAACCAGGTTACTGAGGGCGAACTCTGCAAGCGGGACGTCGCAGTCGTAATCGCAATCATCAATCAGACACACCCGAGCACGTCCGATGGTACAACACACACGAGATATGTTCAGTGGAACTAACTTGCCTTGCTTCTGTTGGATGAGGAAAAGTGATAATACACAGGTTAATTTACTGATATTACGCTGGTTGAAGAATCTTATCTTTGAATATCTTATGGTAGTTATGGTGGGTGGGAATCTGTATTGAAGAATTTATCCACGGTTAACATCAGATACCTTATGCCCACAGTCGAGTTTGTTGGTTTAGTCATTTCTATACCTGTGTCCTATCCTAATAGAAAACAACCGCAACTGTTTTTTTCCCAAAGCTGTATATTTTCTCCTAATGAACAACTAATATAGATCTATTAGAACTTAAAGTTTTAACCCACCTCCTGCACAGGTTGCAGAGTTGCATGTTCCATCAGCCATGCTGCAGCTAATTCCTCGTTCCCACCATTTATACTGAGTGCATGGGTGGCATCAGCATGTGCAAACCCGAGTTCAGTTAGACTTCCAACCGAAGCTTGTATGTATTGCAAACCTGGCTGCTCCGTGCTCGCAGTCGAGCTCTCTGAGAGGTTGTTATGGTTGTTTGATAATGACATATATTCTCATGCATGGGAAGCCAGGCTTTATCCACGGGTATTGTAAGACGCCTCATGACCACTGTCAATTGCTGGAGCTATTACAGTGTGTGGATATATAAGTGGATGGTTTATTGCTCTGTGCTCGCAGTCAAGCTCTCTGGGAGGGAAGTAACAATTGTTATGGTTGTTGGACCATTGTTGTTTAATAATGACTTTGTTTAAAAACTATTGGGTGTGTGGATGGTTGGATTATTTATCTCGTGTGGATGGGAAGCAAGGTTTTATCCAGGTGTATCGTAATACACCTTATGCCCACAGACAAGTTGCTGGAGCTATTACAGTGTGTGGATGGTTGGTTTATTTATATCCTCATGGGTGGAAAACCAGGCTTTATCCACAGGTACCATGAAACACCTTATGCTCACCGTCGAATTGATGAAGATTTAGAAGCCTAGCTCTATAATATATGGAGGTACATATAAATCTATGTGATTCATACAGATTTAACACAGACCACAACATAGGAGTACCAGCAAGTTCTCAATTATCTTCTTGCCCTACTAACTAGTCACTTACCATTCTTGGAGGTTTGTGGGGGAAGTGATTTGAATATGGCGAGGATCAGCATCACATCGTTGTAGGAAAGTCTCATGCTCACCTCAGAGAGTTGAACGTCCAAGATATTGCTTGAAAGGGTTATGTGAAAAATATATAAAACCTGGTTTGATTTATTATAAATTTTTACGCATTGGTCCAAATTGGGTAAAAATTCAAAAATCTTAAATTAAAGTAATATCAGGTACTTAAATCACTGGAACAAATTTTGGAATTTAACTTTAGATATCAGGTTATCTGAAGACTACTCATGGTTCAAATTGGGTAAAAAGTTTGATTTTTTGGATGGGATTATGTTTAACTGGTGGGACTACAGGCATAGATGAGTAATCTTCAGATTACCTAATGGCCGCAGTTGGATTCCATAATCTGTTGCAGTGATTTAAATATCTGATATTACTTTAATAACTACAATATATGAATAATCTATTAGATTAAAAAAGCTGTGAATTTTTAAGGGCCAGAGACACAAGCACACAGGAAATTGAAGATTGAAAATAAAGTTTTTACAGCTATTTTTGCAAAGTCACTAGTTTAGTTGTCTGTTTTATAAAAAGAAAATCGTGAAAGAAAGGGCCTTAGATAAAATTAAAATGCAAAACATTTTATAAACAAATCTACGGTAGAATAAAGTCTTGTACCAGAGAATATTGTATGTGAAAAAATAGTGTTGCAGACATTATGTGTGTAAGTACTGAATACAGTTTCAATGAAAAACAAAGGACAAAATTGGAATAGGATAGGATGGAATATTCATGTTTATCCCCATGAATAGGAAAACTAAGGGCGTAGCACACAGGCAATCGTCAGATCACCTTGGGTCTATCAGCGAGTTACCGGAGCTATGTGTTGTGTATGATAGACACGTTTCTTTAATTTGGTAGAGCCCATTAATCTGCTGGGTTCAGGTAATGTCCGTAAAGTGCCTTGCCCATGGAAACAACCGTCTAGCTAGCGACCAGTTTCGCATCTGTAATCTTTCAATTAAATAGCGATGCACTTAAGCGCCAGACTAACCGGCCGCACATTTACCTGTTCCCATGTGAGTCTATCGACTCGGAATGGCGAAGATCTGATTTCTTTACACCTCGGACCTCAACATTAATGGTGACAGGATCGATTATTGACAGAGCTGTTTCGACCTGCTTGTTCAACTGGCAGGAAAACACCTGGATTTGTGGAAGGACATGTAAGATGGAATATTTGAAATTCAGTGGATATTGGTGCACTTGCAGGTATAAGGGTAGAATACTCTTAATCTCTGGTGCTGGAAATATATATGGACAAAAGGACTATTAGCTTATGGAAGGACATTTAAGTGTAATGGAATATTTGGAATTTATTGGATTGTGCACATGCAGTTGAGAATAAGATAACAATTCCTTGTGTTGGAAATATATATAGGTAAATAGACTCTGAGCTTATTTAGAGAATATTATCAAATTAACTATTTTCCTTTACCACACAATTAATAACTAATAGATTTGACAATAATAAAATAAAAAAATACTGGAGTTATTTCCGTGTGTTAAGTATGGTAGAAATTTTTGTACAGTTTCCATTTAATAAACCATGAGGAACAGGCAATACATAAAATGCTTTTCCTATTAAACAGAATTCCAGCTAAAGATTGATTTCGATTCTGTGACCATTCATTTGTCAGTCCGGTGGATTACGAACTAGACATACCCCACACATTACAAGATATAAGCAAAGTAATAATAGCAAGTCAGTCTTACAATGACATAATGTAAAGCAATATCATCTAAGCAACAAGTAAGATTTATGTTAGAATATCGTGTATTTGTAGTTTTAATGTAATCCACTACAATATCGAGTTTATGCAGCATCTGCTATGTAATGAAGACCACATAGATAAAGAATCTGAAAACTTTCATTATTAAGAAAAAAAATGTGGCTGGTTTCGATCCCCACCACCTTCTGACTGGATATCATATGCACTACCTGTTGAGCTAACTGGCCTTACCTCTAAACTTTGCAGGGAACAACTCAATGGAAGATTATTCCTTTGTGGCGAGCTTGCGTGCGGACTAAAGTTCACAACGGCTGTGGATCTCAATATGACGGCGTCGGTCTCAATAGACTCCATGCTCTCAAACATAACAAACTCAGTGTTGGTGATACTGAGTCTGATGTCCAATCTTCTTGGGGCCTGGTTCAGTTCACCAGACTGTGGGTGAATGGAAAGTTACATTGCTGCTCGATGGATGTTAGGCTCAGATTATTGTTGGATATCGGAAATGTCAAACTAGGATAGGATATTCAGGTTTATCCCTGTGAATGAAAAAACGCAATGGGTGTTAACACACAAGTAATCGTCAGATCACCTCACGCCCACCATCGGGTTAGCTATTGTAGTGTATTAAATATAATTTAATTTACTTCAGTTTGGTAAAAATTATCACATTAGGCAATGTCTGCTGAGCGCCTTGCCTAAAGACACAGTGGAGAGGCTTTATACACAGGTATTGTAAGACAGCTCATGATCACAGTTGATTTGCTGTAGCTAATACAGTATGTGGATGGTTGGTTTATTGATATCCTTGTGGGTCGGAAACAGTGGATTATCTAGCAACAGTTACAAACTTGCAACCCTTCAGCCGAAAGGCAACACACTAACCTAATAAGCTAATTGGTGACTAATAGAGAAATATGAAATAAATGTTAGATTAAGTGAACCGAACCAATGACAGCATATTTGCTGTCACTGTAGTGCAATAGGCTTTGGTAAATAATGAAGTTTGGTTAAATGTGAACAGGGTGAAAAAATAAAAAAAATAAATTGTGTGTTAAAAAAGTATGTAATATAACCTAAAAATAATCAATGTACCAAAAAATAAAAAAATAAAAACTGTTTAGGGAATTTTTTGAACAAGATGGGCAAATTGATGTTGCTTCACAACATTATTTATAACATGACTAAAGTTAAAAGTTTCAAAACAAAAAATTTATTACATTATCCAAAGCTTGCTGGTTGCCACTGTCCTGTTGCCCATATTTGGCCATAAGCTTGGCCGTCTTCCCTTTCAACGCGATGAATCTATCTTGATCGGGGTTATCGAGTATATACTTGTTCATGCTGATCAACCAATCTAATATCACCACAACCCGCATGCTGTTTAGCAGGGCAGTAAATTCGACAAAGTCCGGTCCAGCTCTGGAAGATTTTGTCGATTTTTAAATTTATTGGTGATAATGTTCATATAGTTTAAAAGTCTGGTATTATACATTGGTATCGTAAAATTTTCCACGCTCACAATCGAGTAGCTGGAACTATTACAGTGTGTGGATGATTGGTGCATTTATAACCTCGTGAATGGGAAGCCAGGCTTTATTTACGGGTATCATAATACACCTCATGCCCAAGCGAGTTGCTGGAGCTTTTACAGTGTGTGGATGGTTGGTTCATTTATATCCTCGTGGTTGGAAGGTCCGGCTATATCCATGGGTATCTTAAGAAAAGTAACACCCAATGAGCTTGCAGAAACAATTAATACTTATTTGTAGACAAGCAATCGATGTAAACCTATTATACTTTTGTAAACCTATTATGAAGCCCACCTTTGAAACAACTCAAATTGCAAAGTGGTGGTTTCTCCTTCTTCATTGCTTTTGTTGCTATTATTGGGGCCTAATACAATGGTGAAAATAGGGGGAATCCCCTTAGAAGAGGACCCAGTGTCATGGGCACGAAACGCTTCGCAAGATAAGTTGGTGGTCTTGATGTTGTTTGACAGCGACCGATACTGAAGGACTGACTTAACAAATTCCAATCTGAAGATCAAATTAAGTGCTTATCTCCTTGAAATACTTACAAAGCGATATTAAAATATTCACACAGATATACTATAATATTCACAGACATATTAAAATATTCACACAGATATATTGAAATATTCACACAGACATATTGAAATATTCACACAGATATATTGAAACATTCACACAGATATATTAAAATATTCACAGACATATTAATATAATTACACAAATATATTGAAATATTCACACAGATATATTAAAATACTCAGACAGATATATTGAAATACTCACACAGATATATTGAAACATTCACACAGATATATTGAAATACTCACACAGCTATATTGAAATACTAGAAATACCCACCTCCCCATAGATTTAGCTGGTTGGTCTTGTTGTGCATGTTTATCCAACAGCTCAATACTCACGTTGGTAAGTGTGAAGTCCATACTTTGTTCAGTGTAAACATCACCAGTTAACACGGTCTATAAAATGTTTAAGGGTGATTGGATGAAAGGCGTAGAAAAGTGTTAAAATAATGCTTCACGCCAATAAGAATATAAATGAACCACCTACCATTCAATCACTGTAATAGCTTCAGAAACTGGACTGGGGGGAATAAGAGGTCTTACATACCCGTGGATAAAGCCTGGCTTTATATCCACGTGGATATAATTGAACCAGACATTCACACACTGTAATAGCTCCAGCAAATCGACTGTGGGCATAAGGTGTCTTACATTATCCATGCATTAAGCCTGACTTCCCCCAAAAGGAGATAAATGCCTGAGCGCCCAAAAGGAGATAAATGAACCAACCATCCACACACTGTAATAGCTCCAGTTACTCGACTGTAAGCACGGGTTGACGTTCTTGACACACACGATAATCTTCAGTGGGACACAATTTCTTCTCAAATACATGAAGATAAAATTTTGTTTTCTATCATGCACCAACACTTAATTCTGTACAATCTTAGAAATAGACATATTACAATATCTCTGTCAATTGAACTGTATCCAGGGGTGTTTACAAACCACACTAAAGCCATGTAATTCCAATAGTAGTCAGCACCTGTAGTTCCGATGGCTGTAGAAATGCTGTCGGTTGTGGAAAATCAGGAATAGCTTCCCCAATATTATGATCTAGCACACCACGTATGAGCCAGTACTGTGTGTGGTCCAACTTGCATACTACCGACGATAGCTCGACACTCAGTGCTGTATCAGGGACTCCACGGTGGGTTATCTCTTTTTCCAGGTTCCTTTCCAACTATAGTGGGGTACCAGGGTTAATACAGGTGTATTGGCTGCTTTGTTGTTATGTTGCTACAGCTACAATGCTGCATTGTGGTTTTGATGTCATAATTGGTTTATATTATAAAATATTTTTATATATTTGGAGAACTTAATCCAACGAAGTTAGCTCTAAAAATGTTTTCATTAACTTAGCAAATGTACCTATTTTAACATACACACAACAAACATACACACAGCACACCTAAACATACACACAACAAACATACACACAGCACACTTAAACATACACACAACAAACATACACACAGAACACTTAAATATAAACACAGCACACTTAAACATACACACAGCACACTTAAACATACACACAACAAACATACACACAGCAAACATACACATATCACACTTAAACATACACACAGCACACTTAATCATACACACAGCACACTTAAACATACACACATCACACTAAAACATACACAAAGCATACAGACAGCACCTGTAGTTTGAGTTGTACTTTCTTAGTGAGTAACGGCTGTTGGTCGAGGACCACACTGTAAGATGGAAACAACAGTGTGTCTTGCTCCTCTGGTGTACTGTAGATATAACAGTGATTCTTAAAATGAAAATTATTAGAGTATTATTTGATAATATGTTGTAATATCATGACTATATGGGAATTATTAAATTATTGTGGAAATACATCGATTTTTAGTATAGCCCATTGAAAAACTTAAAGCCAATATAACACTTTAACATTGAGAATTTTTTGAACGTTATCCTTTTCTGCTAATAACAGTAAAACACAAACCATTAAAGCTA
>CH002344.1:2073980-2084278 GCA_000149265.1 Ciona savignyi
AAATGATTATTACATACATGCGGGCATGATTACAGGGCATGCATGATTTAGGGCACAAAATAACTGTCTAAAATCCTGCCTGTATTACTGCAGGGATATAAATTAACACATTCCCACACAAAAAATAATGTAGAAAGTACAGAAAGTTGTCATGGTAGAGATCGAACCAGCCCTTTGTGGTTATGATTACTGTTCCTATCCCCCAGGCTATGTGGTCGAATGATGTAGTATCATATGAACCATGGGTCAAACATGGGAAAGAACATTTCGATTTATTTGATTAACTTTTTGAACAATCCATTGAAATCTACTGGATAAAACCAAGGTCTGGTATTTGTGTCCTACACAACGTACAAAAAAGGGGTAAGAATGAACCAAGCACGTTTCTGGTCATGATCATAGACCCTATCCCCCACACTAGAATTCTAAAAGAGGTACTACCATAAGAATGGGACAAACAGATAGAAGTACAAAGAGTGCTCAGTGCAGAAATAGAACCAGCCACCTTTCTTGTCATTACCACCATCCCCACCTCCTACACTACAAAGCCAAATGGGCTAGTATCATAAGAAGAATGAGATTAAGATAAAGGGACAAAACAGTACAGAAAGTGGTTAGTGTAGGGACAAAATTATAAATCTGTCTGGACATATTCTCCATTTCCCACCAAATATGGTTTTCCTATATCAAAATGCAGCACAACATACCCAGGTTTGCCACAATAAGTCGCTGTGCGTGGCACGACTCTGGTATGAGAATGATAGCGGGTCCGGTTTGTATATCCAGTGCAATCCTTCCTTGTCTGCGTGCTGCAACACACACACTCTGTCCAACTGATGCTGCTCTCATTCTGCCCAGGATCTGTGAATGTATCATTTTGGTGGGTTAGTGCATTGCCTTTCGGCAGAAGGGTTGCAGATTAGGAACTGTGTGCTAGCTAGTCTGTGGTGTGCGGCAAGGCACTTAGCGGACATTGTGTAATCTAGTGAAATTATGGTTTCTACCAAATTAAAGGAACGTCCGAATCATACACAACACACTGCAATAGCTCCTACAACTGGACGGTGGGTGCGAAGTAATCTGACGATTGCCTGTGTGTTAACCCCCTAGGTTTTTCTATTCACAAGGATAAACATGAATATCCTATCCTATGCAGCATGTTATACCAAGTAATATACATGGTGGGATAGAATAAAGGATAGAATAGTAATAATACTCATGTTTATTGTAAAAGAAGGTTAAAAATTTATTAATTGCATATCACGAATAAGAGAATAAAATGAAATTATAATGAAAATAATTTAACTGTTATATCCCGAAAATCTACTGGTTTTAGAAGATACCTGTTTAAATGCTTTGCCAAAGATAAAACCAACTAGTTCGCAACCAGTTTCAATCTAAAACCCTTTGGGCTAAAACATGACCCACTAATCAATCAAACTATTCAGTCGTAGGATATCGGTCTCACCTCTTGCAGTTGTTGGAAATGTTGACAGAACGCTACTGTTTCATTCTGAAAGCGTTGTGTGTGGACATATCGTATCGACGCCATTCGTAGCTTCACACTAATGTCATAAGCACGCTCCAACTTGAAGTCGAAATCATCATATCTACATAGGATTAAGAAGACGATAAGATATTCATGTTTATCCATGTGGATCGGAAAACGCAAGGGGCGTTATCACATGGGTAATTGTCAGATCACTATCAGGTTACTGGAGTTATGTTGTGCATGATTGAGATGTGTTCTTACAGTTTAGTAGAATCCAATTCACTGTATCTGTGTGATCAACACTGCTTTGCCCAACGACACAACTTACTAGATAAAGACCGGTTTCGATCATTCAACCTTTTGGCTAACAGGCAACACACTTTTCCACCAAGCTATTTGGACAGACAACGCGAATAAACAATGGTACACTTCCGTTCAGTCATTTACAGTACTTTTTTTGTTCCAAAAGACTGCTAAATAAAAAAACAGAGCTGGTGCAAAACGGGCATAAAACAATACAATACATGATTATCATAACCGTATTGTTTCATTCATATTCATATTAAACTCACTTAATCACATCGAAGTCCAGCGCTTTATCTCCCGTGAATATGAATCTCTCTTTGTACAGGAAACCATTGGGAGTGAGGTCGGACACAGCAAGCCCACCAAGCTGACCATTCACTCGCATTCGCCCATCTGTGAGGATTGTGCTTATGTTATTGTTTTATATGTGGTATGGTAGTGTTTTATATGTATGGATCTTATACAACTCAATACTAAAAGAGTGTGTGGTGTTTGTATATTGAGAAAGATATTAAAAGCTTTACTGTGAACAATAAGCCAGGCTAATAATCTTAAAGTTTAAATGAACTAACCATCCAAACACTATATTAGCTCCAGCAACTCGACTGTGGGCATAAGTTAAGGTGCCTTATGATACCCACGGATAAATCCTGGCTTCAACCCATGAGGGTATAAATAAATCAAATTCAAACAATGTAATAGCTCCAGCAACTGACTGCGGGCATAAGGTACCTTATGATGTATATAACATACCCACTTCATACACAGCACACAATAAGTCAAGTCACTGTGAAACATGTTTCCCATCAGCATAAAGAAAAACTTTGAACCCGATATAACTAAATCTAAATAGAATTGAACCAAATACAGTCATTTATCAAATATTTAAAACAATAAAGAAATTACAAATTATAACAAATGACCACCTTTCAACTGAGCATGCAACTGCAGGTTGGTAACATCAGCTTTGAGTAGTTCATACTCGGGTTTGACAAGCATGATACTGAAATGCCGAACTGTGAAGTCGATGTCAGAGTTGATGTGATCTTCAGGTTGGTTCTCGTAGTATGACCTGCATTATGTATTACTCAGTTGCATTGTTGCTTTTAATATAAAACAATAGTATTGAATATTTGGATCACAAACTGCTCATCGTTTATATATATTTTTTTTATATTTTTTTAATGTTCAGAATTTTTAATTTTTTTGTATTTTGTTTAAAATCCTTTAGCATTTTCGCACACTAAAATTAACAGTAAATTCTGTTTTATTACCTTTGTTAGATTTTTAATAAGAAAATTTTACAATAAATGTTTTAATTACCAAAAAATAAAACGATAATCTAAGCAAAAAACATAGCACCAGAGCTTAAGTACATCTTAAAAACACGTTTTGGAAAATTATAAAAAATGGAGTGTTTTCCAAAACATCTCATTAAGATATCATTCTGGCCTTGTATGTTTTTTTGCTGAAATTATCCTATTATTTTTTGTTTGTAATTAAAATATTCACTATGAATAAGCTAATGTATTTTTATATTGAAAATCTAAAGGAAAAAATTAAAACAGGGATTCCCATAAATTTTAGTAAAAAAATTCTAAAGATTGCGAAAAAATCGTTAAATTTACTCTACAATATTATAATATTGAATATTCAAATTACAAACAGCTCATACGTTTATATCATATAATTCACTGTTGTGGAAATGCGTTAATTTCTATCTCTGTAGTTATACATGCAGGATTCCAGACAGTTATTTTGTGCCCTGTAACAATGCCCCATGTATGTAATAATCATTTACTTTAGTATGTAACATTCTTTGCATGTATTTCGTGCTATATAACCCGAAATGTTTAGCCTCAATTTCATTCACTACAATTCATTACCAAGTACCTCCAACACAAGAATACGACATTCACTTTACACCCACTCACTTGACATCAAGTTGAGTCAAATCAGGGAATTCTTGCTCAGTTTCCTGGTCAATTTGGAAGGTTTTCTTGGGCGAGGTGCCAATGCCGAAGAAATCCAGCAACACAACCCAGGTTTGAAGGTTGACCTGCATGTTTTAGTTTGTGCTTTGAAAAAAATGGGAAAGCTCGAAAAATAGAAGAGGAAAAACACGGGAGATTATTACAAGTGTAACAATCAGATTACCTTATGCCCGCTATCAGCGCAATATGATTACAATATAAGAACAGTCAACTAATACACTATAACCGTAAAGCAAATGTACCACAAAGAAGTAGCAGCAAATAAGGTCAAACAAGCAGGAGCAGCGCATGAATGATTATTACTAACACAGGCGTGCGCTTGGTATTTAACTAAAAATTACGACATCAGGTAATACGAAAAATGGATTGTTGTAATCGTGTATAACAAGAAAAGTCATTCAAGTTTTAACTTAAAAAACACGGGAGATTATCACAAGTGTAACAATCAGATTACCTTATGCCCGCTATCGGGTTATCATAGCTATTGTGTTGTGTATGATTTAAACGATCTTTAATTTCATTAGAACCTATTAATCCACTGGGTTCAGGCGATGTTCGCTAAATGCTTGCAGTAGGACACAGTCATCTAGCCATTAGCTGGTTTTGATCCAACAACCTTGCTGCTGCCTGCAAACCACTAGCGCTTCACAAATCGAGCTATCCTGTTTTAGCGCAACTAATTCATCCACTGTGTTCAGGTTAAAAAAGGAACATAACAGTGGAAATAACCATATTATAATCATTCTGTAAAACAATCGGTTCAAATACCTTGCAATCCAGAGAGTTGAAGTCAATATCAATGTTACGGTTCGTTCGATTATAGACTTTCTGATAAGCCACACTTTTCCCATCCACAAGAAATGCCGTGATGTGAACAAGCGTGTTGTTGTGTGTTGTGTTCGCTACATTGCTGTGGTCCACCATCTTATCTTCTTTATCTGTACCTGTAGCATATTGGTTTGCTGGGCTAAGGTTCGAACCAATGATGGGCTCATTACTTGGACTATTTTTATATAGAAATCAGTATATGAATGGGTTGTGTTAAATATTTAGCCACACACCATTCATTCCTGGCTACAGAATATATACAAGTCTGAGCAAATGTCTCCAGCAACTCGATTACAGGTTACGAGGTGTCTTACAAATAAACCCACCCGCGAGGATATAAATAAACCAATCATCCACACACTTTAATAGCTCCAGCAACTCAGGCGCAAAAGGTGTCTTCAGTTTATAAGGTCTTCCTTAAATAAATCAAATCATTGACATACTGTACCAACTTTAAAAATTTTACTATAGGCATGAGGTGCCTCACAGTATAAAATAAACAGCCAGACTTCCCACTCATCAGGGTACATACGAACCAACCATCCACACCACACAATACCTCCAGCAATCGAAACACAAATCAACGATGCCTACCTGTCATGCTGTGCAAAGGAAAATGCAATGGATCCTCCATGGTGGGCAGCGAAGTGGATAACTTGGTGTCGGATATGAGGGGATGGGTGGATACATCCGGGCATGAGGTGGAAAGATAATTGGGGGGTGGGGGGAGTCGACTACTTCGGCTTGATGTAACGATGTATCTAGAAAAGAAAGAAAGTGACTGGTTTCGAACCGACAACCTTCTGGTCAGTGGTCCAATGTTTTACCGCTTTGACACACATTCCAGGCAGTAACCTGCTATCATTTCTGCATGACTTTAACCTTTGCATTATGGAATTACGTTATAAATGAATCGCGATAAATAACAGTTATTGCCAGAACATGTTTATAAATAACTCTCAACTTCTCATAGGTCACCTGTTTAACGAACCCTCGGGCTGCAAAAGGTCCTGGATATCGAGGGAACCCAGCGATAGGTCAAAGGAGGTTCCAAACCGATTCTCTTTGTCGTATGCTGCCTCAAAATCATGGATTGTCACCTTTACTATTCCCTGGGGGAGTGAATGTGTGAAGATGTCATGTCTGATTATCCTATTACTGTAATAGCTCCAGCAACTGTTTTACTGTGCACCTGAGCAAGCCACTATACATTGCTCCAACCCAGTGGTATATAATGAGCCGTCCAAATTGAAAGTCATGTCTGATTATTCACACACTGTAATAGCTCCAGCAACTTGACTGTGGGCATGAGGTGTATAACTGTGCACCTGAGCAAGACACTTTACATTGTTCCAACCCAGTGGTATCTAATGAGTCGTCCAAATTAAAAGTCATGTCTGATTTTCCGCCGTTTAATAGCTCCAGCAACTCAACTGTTGGCATGAGGTGTATTACTGTGCACTTAAGCAAGCTACATTACATTGCTCCAACCCAGTGGTATCTAATGAGTCATTTAAGAATTTCATGTCTGATTATCCACACACCGAAATAGCTCCAGCAACTTGACTGTGGGCCTAAGGCGAATTACTGTGCAATATCTGTTAACAAAGGAAGGAAAACAAAGAATTACAAAGAAATATATATATATTTTCAGTTGTCACTGCAAAAAATATGAAATTATACCAATTTACCAATTTTCCCTTTAAGATATTTCATGATCTTTTATTCCATTTTCCAATAAAATGCCAAATAAGATAAAAAACTAAAAAAATGAAAATGAAAAACTCAAAATAAGGATGTGATGAGTTTATGTTCTAAACGTAGACCATCATATAAATTAGTGCATAATGATATATATACAACCAAACCTGTTGTCCATCCCCAAGATCTCCATCTAACTGGAATAGAAGGCAAGGGACGCGGAAGTTTACTTTGAGCGGAGTGTACTTTCGTGTTTGGCTGCCCACCTGTGTGCAACATTAGTGTCAATGTGGTCATGGGATTGGGATATATCTATACAAAGAGGAAGATTATGGGAAATCTACATTGAAGGGTTTATCCTTGGTTATTGTTGGATAACTTGTGAAGGAAATCTACATTGAATGATTTATCCACAGTTATCATCGGATAACCTGTAAGGGAAATCCACATTGAAGGATTTATCCACGGTTATTATGAGGGAAATCCATAAAGTTTGTGGGAGAGAACCATGTTTTGAAAGATTTATATCACATAATGCTTGTTGCATCATATGGCTGACATAAAAAGGGTCAAACGTTGTTATACACTTATGCAATTATGTTAAAAACGCTATGAGCACACAATATTCACCAAATTTTCCGAAATATCTTCTGAACTTGAAGCTTCAAATAACAATCCTTCCTCATACTTCCCTTGCACTAAGGAAGGTATAGCTGGTAATATTGTATATTCATGTTTATCCATGTGAATGGGAAAACCAAGGGGGTTAACCCACTGGGAATCGTCAGATCACCTCGCGCCTACCATCCTGTTATTGGAGCTATTGCAGTGTGTTGTGTATGATTGAGATGTTTTCTCAATTTAGAAGAATACATTAATCCTCTGGATTCAGGCAATGTCTGTTAAGTTCCTTACCCAAGGACACAACAGACTTGCGCCCATTGCAGTGTGTTGTTTATAATTAAGACGCTTCTTCAATTTGGTAGAATCCATCTTTCTACAGCCCAAGGATGCAAACGACTCTAGTGACTAGTTTCAAACCTGCAACCCTTAGGCTGAAGGGCGACGCACTGATCCACCAAGCTAATCAGTCAGATTATTACCCAGTTACTTACAATTAGGTTGTGTAGCGCGTCGTTCTGGAGGTAGTTTGGACACAAAAGCAACATCTGGCGCCGATACAGAGTGCTTGGGCTGTGTGTGGGTGGTTGGAATCTCATCTATATCACCGCCGAAGGAGATGTTGTCCAGTGTTTTGAGGATTTGTTCGTACGTGCCTTTCGACAGACTGAACGTGGTTGTAGATTCGGTGTGAATTTCCATGCACATCTGTTTGTCTGAGATGCCCCCCATGCAAGAGGCATACTCAGTGCAGCATGGGCTGTAATTAAATGGACGGTCTGTTCATCAAGGCAATATTCTTGAAATTTACCAATGTATAGCATTGTATAGCTATACACTGTACAATGCTATACAATATATACACTTGCTAATTGGTTTTATGGGCAGTGGGTATTGCCTTAACCCAGTGGATTAATGGATTGAACTATAACAGACACTAATAGCCTAATCATAGAGCACACTGCAAACATTCCTTATAAATATGTAAATGCGTGGAAAGTGCTATTCTACAGAAATACAATTAATACAAGTTCTACAGAAATACAATTATTACAAGTTCTACAGAAATACATCCGATATAAGTTATAGAATAAATTCACACCCAACAACATTCCTATCCCACCAACTGCAAGACTCACCTTGTGTTATCGAACTGCTCCAACATCTCGTCGGAAGTGGCAACACAACAGCTCCTGCGATCCAATCTCTTTCTCACTCCGGGGAAATACCCAACTTTATCCACCTTCAATTCCAACGAGGTGTTGTGGAGAATCTCGTAGTCACTGGTTTCACCCGAAGTGTGGCTCGATGTGGTGCTCAGATCAACCAGACTGAATTTAAGGGGATTTCATAGATTTAGTTTATTTTATTTTTTGTTTTCATGATGAAAACATGATGTAACTTTGATAAAAATTTGGAACACGGAAAAAAAAGCAAAACGACAGTCGTTAGAACACGTCTAAAAACCAATCAATAATGAAGTTTCGGTATAATTAGACGTGACCACCAAACCCACATTGAAAAAGAAATATACTAAAAATTGAAAAAAAATGTTTATTAAAAAATATACAAAGCCTCGAAAAAAGTGTGTGGTAAAGCGACCCATGCAATGGGGGGGGGTCGGCTTTAGGAGAAGGGGTGGCCTGGAACTTGTGGGAAAAGAAAGTCAAGATTACTTATTGTTTTTAACGCTCTAACATGGTTAACATTGAATTAAATGATTCGCAAATTAAACCGTTTTATCTTTTACTGTTTAACGGACATGTTTGTTTTTTCATACACTATATTATAGGTGTATGTAGCTAATGTGTTTTAACTACTGTAGTTTTGACGATTTTTCTGTTTCTTTATAAAGTTATACACGCTTTATTCCTTATTACTCTAACAAATAGGCAAAAATTAAAATAACCACGGCATTGTGAATATTAATACTTGTTTAAATCACTTTTAATATGATTCATCATCTTATTTTTAATATGATATTTAAGTAAAACATATTTTGATAGTAGCATATACCAACGATTAGGTAGCTGAAGCATAACCATATTAAATGTGATAAGAAAAATAAAGCTTACCAGGATATTCATAGCCCCAGTTTATATAAAATGGAAGTACATATTACTTATACAATCTGTTAAATACTATAAGAGATGATATTTAACTAACATTTTCTTGGCGTTCTGCCATGGTATGGAACTATATCACGGATGGAGTAATTGGTAAAAAAGACTATCCATATGTATGTTTCCATAGTATTTCATAGCGGTAAGCCTTTTAATACATGGGTGATTAAAGGTTATATCTCACACTATGTTGGCCCTGAGTCTTAATAGTTTAGTGGTCAGAGCATCAAGGTGTTAATTCTAAGTCCACGGGTTTGATTCCTACCCGATGCAAGAATTTTTTTATGTACTTTATGTAACTTAATTATCATCAGGACAATTTTGTATAATATTATAATAGGTGGGAGGTTAAGCCCTGATCTTTGCTAGCTTAGTGATCTGAGCCATAGTTGTCATTTTAAATTATTTTCATCTAAATCTAGATGTTTTTGCATCATTCTAGATGAAAGATTCTATAATCTAGATCAGGGGTCGGCAACCTACGGCCCGCGGGCCGCATCCGGCCCGCCAAACAAAATCATCCGGCCCGAGACATCTTACTGAAGTATTAAAGAATATGGCCCACTGTGTCATCTGCAATCTTAGATGTTAATAAATTTAAAAAATCTATGCGGCAATAATAAAAAATGCGCCTGACCGTGTCTATTGAGAATGTGTGCGTGCAGACAAAGAAAATGCTTGGAGAGAAGAGTGTGTGTTTGTTCGCATGAGCATTAGTGAGAGTAGAAGCAATCCAATTGTAATATTATGACATTATGACGTCATGACACATATTATGACATGTAACATTATGACACAACAGACATCGTTTTTGCTATTTCATATGTGTTTGCTTCGTGTTCTTTACTAACTAAAGTCCTGTACGATAGATAATAGGTAGTAAACATATATTTTTAATTGATTTTGCAATCTTGAAATGTTATCAAAAAGTAGAAAAGTTGATATGGAGTTGAGAAAATTATTACGGTCCGTCGAGATCATGTTGAGTTTAGTTTTGGCCCGCGACTATGAAAAGGTTGCCGACCCCTGATCTAGATGTTAGATCATTTTTTTGCATGCTCTAGTTTCGTTAATGTGGATTAACGTAAATAATTTTACATTTTTGATGTTTTATTTTTTAATTTAGATGAATCTCGATGATTTTTGAGGTCAAACTACATTATTTAAGTCAAGCAAAGATTATTTAAGTCAAGCAAAGATTATTTAAGTCAAGCAAACTATGAACCCAGCCAG